>JAESUZ010002325.1:0-112441 GCA_017311185.1 Proteles cristata cristata
ACAGTCAAACGCAACAATATCCGTATCATAGGAATCCCAGAAGAGGAAGAGAGAGGGAAAGGTGCTGAAGGGAGTCCTGGAACAAATTATAGCAGAGAACTTCCCCGAACTGGGGAAGGAAGTAAATGTGGAAACAAGAGGCTCAGAGGACTCCCCTCAGATGTAACTTGAATCGATCTTCTGCACGACATATCATCGTAAAAATGGCAAAATACAAGGACAAAGAGAGAATTTTGAGAGCAGCTAGGGAGAAAAGGGCCCTCACATACAAAGGGAATCCTATCAGAGTGGTGACAGACCTATCTACTGAAACGTGGCAGGCCAGAAAGGAATGGCAAGAGATCTTCAATGTGATGAACAGTAAAAATATGCAGCCAAGAATCTTCTATCCAGCAAGCCTGTCATTCAAAATAGAAAGAGAGATAAAAACCTTTCCAAACAAACAGAAATTGAAAGAATTTGTCACCACGAAGCCAGCCCTACAAGAAATCCTGAGGGGGATGCTCTGAAGGAAAGGTTGTAAGGAACAAAGATTCCAGAGACACCACCACAAACATGAACCCTACAAAAGACACAAAGACTCTAAACCCACATATTTCAATAATAACATTGAATGTAAATGGGCTGAATGCTCCAATCAAAAGACATAGGGTAGCAGAATGGATTAAAAAACAAAATCCATCTATATGCTTTCGACAAGAAACTCATTTTAGACTGGAAGATACCTTCAGATTAAAAGTAAGGGGATGGAGAAATATATATCATGCTACAGGAAATCAAAAGAAAACCGGAGTAGCGATAATTATATCAGACAAACTGGACTTTAAATTAAAGACAATCACAAGAGATGAAGAAGGGCACTACATACTAATTACAGGGTCCATCCATCAGGAAGAACTAACAATCATACACGCCTACGCACCGAATATGGGAGCACCTAAATATTTAAAACAATTAATCACAAACAGAAACAAGCTTATAGATAAGAATGTGCTAATAGCAGGGGACTTTAATACTCCGCTTACAGCAATGGATAGGTCAACCAGACAGAAAATCACTAAAGAAATAATGGACTTGAAAGATACATTGGACCAGATGGACCTGAGAGATATATTTAGAACTTTACATCCCGAGGCCAGGGAATTTACTTTCTTCTCAAGTGCGCATGGCACATTCTCCAAGATGGATCACATACTGGGACATAAAGCAGCCCTCAATAAATATAAAAGAATAGAGATCATACCATGCATACTGTCAGATCACAATGCTTTGAAACTTGAAATCAATTACAGGAAGAAGTCTGGAAAACCTCCAAAAACATGGAGGTTAAAGAACACCCTTCTAAAGAACGAATGGGCCAATCAGGCAATTAGAAATGAAATTTAAAAATATATGGAAACAAATGAAAATGAAAACACAACAATTCAAAATTTATGGGATGCGGCCAAGGCAGTAAAGAGGAAAGTACATTGCTCTCCAGGCCTATTTCAAGAGATTAGAAAAAGCACAAGTCCAAAATCTAACAGCTCACCTAAAGGAACTAGAGGCAGAGCAACAAGAACGCCCTAAACCCAGTAGAAGAAGAGAAATAGTAAAAAATTAGAGCAGAAATAAACAACATAAAGACCAAAGAAACAATTGAACAGACCCATGAAACCAAGAGTTGGTTTTTTGAAAAAGTAAACAAAATTGACAAACCTCTAGCCAGACTTATCCAAAAGAAAAGAGAGAGCACCCAAATAGACAAAATTATGAATGAAAAAGGACTTATTACAACCAACCCCTCAGAAATACAAGCAATTATCACGGAATACTATGAAAAATTATATGCCGACAAATTGGACAACTTAGAAGAAATGGACACATTCCTAAACACACACTCACTACCAAATTTCACACGGGAAGAAATAGAAAACCTGAACAGACCCATAACGAGTGAAGAAATCGAATCAGTAATCAAAAACCTCCCAACAAATAAGAGCCCTGGACCTGAGGGCTTCCCTGGGGAATTCTACCAGACATTTAAAACAGAATTAATCCCAATTCTTCTCAAGCTATTCCAAAAAATAGAAATCGAAGGAATACTCCCAGACTCATTTTACGAAGCCAGTGTCACTCTGATTCCCAAGCCAGACAGAGATCCAGCAAAAAAAAGAACTACAGGCCAATATCCTTGATGAATACGGATGCAAAAATTCTCAACAAGATCCTTGCAAATCGAATCCAGCAGCATATCAAAAGAATCATCCACCAAGATCAAGTGGGATTCATTCCTGGGTTACAGGGCTGGTTCAACATTCGCAGAGCAATCAATGTGATCCATCACATCAATAAAAGAAAAGATAAAAACCATATGATCCTGTCAATAGATGCAGAAAAAGCATTTGACAAAATACAGCATCCCTTCTTAATAAAGACCCTCGAGAAAGTCAGGACAGAAGGAGCCTACTTAAACATCATCAAAGCCATCTATGAGAAGCCTTCAGCTAACATCATCCTCAACGGGGAAAAACTGAGAGCTTTCCCCCTGAGATCAGGAACACGACAGGATGCCCACTTTCACCACTGTTGTTTAACATAGTGCTGGAAGTCCTAGCATCAGCCATCAGACACCAAAAGGAAATCAAAGGCATCAGAATTGGCAAAGCGGAAGTCAAACTTTCACTCTCCGCAGATGACATGATACTCTCCATAGAAAACCCGACAGACTCCACCAGAAGCCTACTAGAACTGATCCAAGAATTCAGCCAAGTTGCAGGCTACAAAATCAACGTACAGAAATCGGTTGCATTTTTATACACCAACAATGAAGCAACAGAAAGAGAAATCAAGAAACTGCTCCCATTCACAATTGCACAAAAAACCATAAAATACCTCGGAATAAACCTAACCAAGGAAACAAGAGATCTGTATGATGAAAACTATAGAAAACTTATGAAGGAAATTGAAGAAGACACAAAGAAATGGAAAAACATGCCATGCTCATGGATACGAAGAATAAATATAGTTAAGGTGTCATTACTACCTAAAGCACTCTACACATTCAATGCAATTCCAATCAAAATTGCACCAGCATACTTTTCAAAACTAGAACAAACTATCCAAAACTTTGTATGGAACCATAAAAGACCCCGAATAACCAAAGTAATCCTGAAAAATAAAACCAAAACGGAGGGATCACCATCCCAGACTTTAGCCTCTACTACAAAGCTGTCATCATCAAGACAGTATGGTATTGGCACAAAAACAGATACATAGACCAATGGAACAGAATTGAGAACTCAGATTTGGACCCACAAAGGTACGGCCAACTAATCTTTGACAAAGCAGGAAAGAATATCCAATGGAAAAGAGACAGCCTTTTTAACAGATGGTGTTGGGAGAATTGGACAGCAACATGCAGAAGAATGAAACTAGATCATTTTCTCACACCATGCACAAAAATAAACTCAAATGGATAAAGGACCTGAACGTGAGACAGGAAACTATCAACACCCTAGAGGAGAAAGCAGGAAACAACCTCCTTGACCTCCACCGCAGCAACTTCTTACTTGACACATCCCCAAAAGCAAGGGAATCAAGAGAAAAATAAACTGTTGGGACCTCATCAAGATTAAAAGCTTCTGCACAGCCAAGGAAACAACCCAGAAAATTAATAGGCAACCAACGGAATGGGAAAAGATAGTTGCAAATGACATATCAGATAAAGGGTTAATATCCAGAATCTATAAGGAACTCACCAAACTACACACCCGAAACACAAACAACCCAGTGAAGAAATGGGCAGAAGATATGAACAGACACTTCTCCAAAGAGGACATCCAGATGGCCAACAGACACATGAAACGATGTTCAGCATCGCTCCTCATCAGGGAAATACAAATCAAAACCACACTGAGATACCACTTCACGCCAGTCAGAGTGGCTAAAATGAGCCAATCAGAGAACTCTAGATGCTGGCGAGGATGAGAAACGGGCACCCTCCTACACTGTTGGTGGGAATAGCCAAGCACTGAGTACAGCCCTCTGGGCTGGTGTGTGCGGGTTCTCGAAAGCTAATGAGAACAGGCCCAGCAATAGCACTGCTAGGAATTTACCCAAGGGATACAGAAATGATGATGCATAGGAGCACATGTACCCCAATGTTCATAGCAGCACTCTCCACAATAGCTAAAACATGGAAAGAGCCTAAGTGTCCATCAAGAGATGAATGGATCAGGAAGATGTGGTTTATCTATACCATGGAATACTACATGGCAATGAGAAACAATGAAATCCAGCCATGTGTAGCAACATGGATGGACCTTGAGGGTGTTATGCTGAGCGAAATAAGTCAGGCAGAGAAGGACAAATGTCATATGTTTGCACGTATAGAAGGATTAGGAGGAACTTGACGGAGGAACAAGGGAGAGAAGAAGGGGTGAAATGGTGGGGGAAAGAGAGAGAGGCAAACCATGAGAGACTCTTGAATGCTGACAAAAACTGAGGACTGATGGATGTGGGGGGAGGAGGATGGGCATGGAGGAGGACCCTTGTGGAGATGAGCACTGGGTGTTATGTGGAAACTAATTTGACAATAAACTATTTGTTAAAAAATAAATAAATAAAATTTAAAAAAAGAAAAACAGATAAAATGGTATCTTTATTTTACTTTTTTACTTTTATTTAGTTAAAAATATTTTAATGTTTTATTTATTTCTGAGAGAGAGAAAGAGAGAAACAGCGTGAGAAGGGGAGGTTCAGAGAGAAGGAGATACAGAATCCGAAACAGCTCCAGGCTTTGAGCTGGCAGTCAGCACAGAGCCCGATGGGGGGCTCAAACCTACGAACCGTGAGATCATGACCTGAGAGGAAGTCGGATGCTTAACTGACTGAGCCACCCAGGCGCCCCTATTTTATGTTTTTTAATGTTTATTTATTTTTGAGGGAGAGAGAGAGAGAACACACGAGCAGGGGAGGGACAGAGAGAGAGGGAGTCACAGAATCGGAAGCAGCTCCAAAATATGATCTTCAGCAGAGTCCAATGTGGGGATGGAACTCACGTACCGTGACATCATGACCTGAGCTGAAGTCAGAAGCTTAACCGACTGAACCACCCAGGTGCCCCTAAATGGTATCTTTTAAAAAATAGCTTTTTAGACACCTGTTTGATAATATAACTACAATTGTTTCCCACTCATAGACCTCTGGTTCCAACAAAATATCACCTTCCTCTCAAAACTTTATGCCCTTTAAAAATTTATTCTTGCCCAAATGGATTGCTTATGACACCTAAGAAAACAGAAAATAGAAGTGATGAGAGTAGTCACTTTAATTATGTCCTTGACCTTAAGGGGACATCTCATCTCTGGGTTTTTTCCCCTATGCAAAATGTTTGCTGTATGTTTTATTGTATATCCTCTTTGTCCATTTCCAAACGTTTGATAATATCTAATTTGCTAAGAGTTTATTTTTTTAAATCAGGAATGGGTTTTCAACATTTTTTTTTCAGTGAAGCCATTTTTAAAAAAGTTTTTTCCAAATAGATAACTTGACACCAGCTACAAAAATCATGAAATGAAGAACCAATCATGAAACTGAAAACTCAAAACCACTGGAATGATAAGCACATTTCCCTAGAGGATTGTTAAAACAATGACCCAGGATACCATGAATTCATGCTTCTGGAGTAAACATGGCACATATTTAAAAATAACAAATATGGCACAGCAGTAGAGAAATTATAGCATAAATAGCACAAAGTATATATATTTGTTAAGACAGATGACATTTCTAGGCACAGTTTTAGGCAGTAAAGAGGACACAGAGGCATAGATGCGTACATGGGTCTGCACAAAAATAGAATCTGTATAAATTACATTGTTAGCCATACAATTAGATGTTACTTACCAGTCATACATTGCATGTTTAATAAGACACAGGCACATGGTCATCCATATGTATCCTTTATATTTCAAAAGGAGCGCTGAGCTGGTTCAGTGGGTTGAGCAATCGACTTTGCTCAGATCATGATCTCATGACCCCTGGCTTTGAGCCTCACCTTAGTCTCTGCACCGACAGCTCAGAGCCTGGAGCCTGCTTCAGATTCTGTGTCTCCCTCTATCTCTGCTCTTCCCCTGTTCACGCTTTGTCTTTGTCTCTCAAAAAAAAAAAAAAAAAAAAAAAAGCTAAAAAAAGAGAAAATCACTTAGCATCAAACAATTTCTTCAAAATCTTTTTAAAAATGAGATAAGAGGGGCGCCTGGGTGGCTTAGTCGGTTAAGCGTCCGACTTTCGCTTAGGTCATGATCTCGCGGTTGTTGGGTTCGGGCCCCGCGTCGGGCTCTGTGCTGACTGCCAGCTCAGAGCCTGGAGCCTGTTTCAGTCTGTGACTCCCTCTCTCTCTGACCCTCCCCTGCTCACGCTGTCTCTCTCTCCTGGAAATAAATAAAACATTAAAAACAATTTTAAAAAAATGAGATAAAAAATTTACAGGTTGAACTTAGAAAAATCTCAGTGGTTGTGCAGGAAATCTAATTAGCCCTGCTGAGTACCTTATGCTTTATGTGTGTATGTGTATTTTTCTCTCTCAAATAAACTATGAATTTATAGTTAATAGTTGTGTTTGTAAGAAAGCATCAATCAAGCCAAAAGCTGCAAACATATAATATCTTTTTTAATGTTTCTTTTGAGGGAGAGAGAAAAAGAGAGAGAGAAGGAGAAAGAGAGGAGAGAATGAGCAGGGGAGACGCAAAGAGAGGGAAAGGGGATCCCAAGCAGCCCCTGTGCTGACAGCATGTACCTGATGCTGGCCTGAAATTCATGAACTGTGAGATCATGACCTGAGCCCAAGTCTGACACTTAATCAACTGAGCCACCCAGATGCCCCAAGACATAATGTTGTTAATGTAGGTGAAAATTCACTTGTGTTTAATAAATGAATACTGAAATTTAAGAAAAACTTTACATCATCTACGCAAATGATCATATGATTTTTCTCTTTTGATTTGTCATGAATTACACTGATTCAGTTTCTAATTCTAGAATCTACAGTGAATTCCTAATTTAAGCCATCCTAGTGATGATGTATTATCATTTTATATACTGGTGAATTTGGTTTGCTAAACTTGTTTAGAATTTTCTCATTTAGACATGGGTGATGATGATCAACAATTGTTTTTTTCATACTTTACCTCTCCAATTGGTTATTAAGGTTATAGCAGCTTCATAAAATTAGTGAGGGAGTGCTTTTCTATTCTCTTCAACAGTGGTAAGATCATCAAAGACAAAGTCTGGGGAACTGTTCAAGATTAAAGGAGATTAAAAATAAGTAAACCAAACGTAATGTGTGATCGTAGAATGAATCCTAGACCAGAATTTTGTTTCCTTGCGATGCAGCATTTATTGAACAATGGATATTATTCAGACAAGGTCCACAGATTACATAACACCATTGTATCAGCATTAATTTCTGATTTTTATTATTGTACTCTGAGTGTCTATGTTTTATTTTTTTTTTCCAATAGTTTACTCTCAAGTTGGTTTCCATATAACACACAATGATCATCCCCACAAGTGCCCTCTTCCCTGCCCATCTCCCCCCTCCCTCACACACCCATCGATCCTCTGTTTGTTCTCAGCATTCAAGAGTCTCTCATGGTTTGTCTCCCTCCCACTTCCCCACTATTCCCCCCTACTTCTCCCCCACGGTCCTCCGTTAAGTTCCTCCTAATCCTCCTATACATGCAAACATATGGTATTTGTCCTTCTCTGCCTGACTTATTTCGCTCAGCATAACACCCTCAAGGTCCATCCATGTTGCTACACATGGCCAGATTTCATTCTTTCTCATTGCCATGTAGTATTCCATTGTACAGATAAACCACATCTTCTTGATCCATTCGTCCGTTCTAGTGTCCTTGTTTTTAGAAAACACTTACTGACATATTAGAGGTGAAGGAGTCTCATGTCTGCAACTCATTCTCAAATGTTTCAGGGAAAAATTGGCACTAGGAGACCCAGGGACCAGGAGAGAGAAGCCCATCAGGATAATCTATAGTCCACAGATTCTGGTCACAGTGACATCTAGTATCTAAATTTAACTGTTTGCCTTTCACTATGTACAAATATTTACAAGTATTGCTGTAAGCAGGGCCTGATGTTTCTTGTAAGTTGGGAAAGAAGAGACCTTTCTTCATGAGGTACAGAAGTGCATGGAGGGGACAGAGTTTGGAAAGGTGTCGTGTCAATACAGGATGTCCCTGCAGAGGTCTTAGCACAACAGTGCAGAGCAGAAAGAGATAGGAGACTACCAGAAGAGATATATGGAATGTGGAAGTACTTTTGGTATTCTCAGAACTCTTAATGGAGGAAAACTAGATAAAAGGCCAAACCTTCTGTATTTATGCACAATGAGAACTCATACAATCTTAGTTGGGCATGAAAAATCTCAGTGACACTGATAGCTGGAGAATAATTGTTTCTGCTGCAAAGTAAAAGACAATAAACCAAACACATGGACTCTCCCACCCTTCACCTTGTGTCAAATCTAGAGGCAAGAGAGAGTAAAAACAGGGGCTATGGAGTTTGGGGTCAGGTATATTCCCCAGTGTGTGAAGGAAAACCTCATGCTTGTTTTCAGAACTACATGAAATACATTGTAAATGGGATCCATGCCTTGAACAGGGAAACAGATAAGGGATGAGATCATCACAGCCTTCTACAAGGAGGAATAAAAGGAGGTTGTATCAAAGTGGGATGTGGTAGACATTTGCCATGCAGCCACCCTTCAAGGAAAGACGTGGTACCCAGATTCTGAGAGGGCCATCAGCAGACAGTTTATAATGCCAGCTTCTGGAGGACCCTCGGTTGGGGAAGAGCCACATTGCCTGTGGTCATGAGCAACTCCTAGGTTCACAACTCTCACCTGGAAAATGAGATATGTGATGATATAAAGGCCCAGCCATTCAGTATAGTGCAAGACAACTCTTGCGCACAATCACTCCACAGCATCCTGCGAGTTGGCTGAGGTTGTGTTGAGAGCTGCATCACAGTTCAGTTTTCTTCTCTCAATTTTGCTTCCTTCTATCTTTTTTCATGGTGTCTCTCTGTCCTAAACATCTTGAACCTACAATTTGATCTCAGCATCTGCTTCTGGAGAATTCAGCCTGCAGCATGGGCAGACTCTAGCCACAAGAAAAAGAAATGGTGTGGCAGACACACTTGATTATGGACAAAGATATTTTACTACCTAGAATGGGAGACACAAGAAGACAGGACCCTGGTTTAGCATGAAAGGAGTTGAGGAGTAGGTTGGCATAGGTTTGGATGTTGGTTCTGATGCTTTGAAAGAAATCCCAAATAGACAATGGCATAAAGAGAGCTGAAGCTACTTTCTCATCAAGATGTTGAAGAATGTAGGATTAGCTCTCCTCTGAGCACTCATCAAAATCCTAGATTCTTTCCCGGGCGCTTGGGTGGCTTAGTTGGTTAATCGTCTGACTTTCGCTTAGGTCATGATCTCGCGATTTGTGGGTTCGAGCCCCGCGTCGGGCTCTGTGCTGACTGCCAGCTCAGAACCTGGAGCCTGTTTCAGTCTGTGACTCTCCCTCTCTCTCTGACCCTCCCCTGCTCACGCTCTC
Source organism: Proteles cristata cristata (assembly GCA_017311185.1). Classification (NCBI taxonomy): domain Eukaryota; kingdom Metazoa; phylum Chordata; class Mammalia; order Carnivora; family Hyaenidae; genus Proteles; species Proteles cristata. The sequence continues at coordinate 9,621 of JAESUZ010002325.1, forward strand.
TCTCTCTCTCTCTCTCCTAGAAAAAATTAAAAAAAAATTTTTTTAAAATCCTAGATTCCTTCCATCCTATTGCTCTGCCTCACTCCACATGCTTCACGTTCTAATCAATTAGGCTATGTTGTGGTGAAGGAGCAGATCCTCCCCCAATCTCAATGGTTTACAACAAACATGTTTCTTGCCTAAGGCACATGTCTACTGAGGGTTCCCATTGGCTTGTTTCCACATTCTCTTCATGTGGAGATCCATGCTGCCAGAACATCCCCTGAGATATCGCCAGTCTTCTGCCAGAAGGAAACAAGAGCAAGGAGAAATAGCACACATCCCTTCTATACGCATTTAATTGTCCAAAGCAAATTACATGATCATGCTTGATTTCAATGGGGCAATAAATGTAATCCTAACCCAGGGAAAGGCAGAAAATATTTTGGAAATGTAAACAAAATGTCACATATCTTTGCCCACAAAGATTCACTTCCTTCTCTTTCCTACAGGATATACCACACCACCACCACCTTTCCAGAAACAACTCAAACACTTCATCCTAATGGGATGTCCCATCTTGGCACAATGTCCAGATCCTGTGGTAGTCTTTATCTCAGGTCTATATAGGACTCCTTTTGTATGTCTGTGAATTAGACATATAAATTATCCCCCGCACACAAAAAACATATATACTCTAAACAATGAGGAACATTCAAAGGAAAATCTCACCCCCCTCCCCCCAATTTCAACAAGGGAAGAATGGGAAGGACATAATAGTCACTGGCGCACAGATGTTCCTAAGTTCATTTGGGGAGACATGGTGGGGACCTCTTACTATGATGGGAAGTGTTCCCTAATAAGTTTTTCTCAAGTAAGTGGTTCCTCCGTCCATTTTCCCCTGCAGTTCCTGGTTTCAGCATTATGGTTCCTTCTTTTCCATCATCTTCTTCAACCACATTTATAGTGGCAATTGGGGCCCTACGCCTCCAGACGCTGTCTCCTCCACCTCAGCTGCCTCCTCCCCGAGGCAGTGGAAGTTACGGATAGGCCTCGGAAGAGAATGAGCACAACTTTCCATCTTAGTTCCTACCACTATCCTGGAAACTGCTGGAATTCTGGAGTATAATTTCCATCGAATGGGCTACCTGAAGAAACAAGCCAAGTACACATGGTGGAGAATCCCAAATACAACTAAGAGTAGGGAAACAAAATAACCAAAGTCTCAACAAGAAAAACAAAGAGGCACCATTCAAAGAACACTTCCTGAATGGTCAGGCCCTGGACAATCAAAGAACCCTCTTTAATACAGCAGCACCAACAGGGGCAGAGTGCATACCAAGCTTTTAAAATTAACAAGAGATAGAAAGCTAACAAAAATGATGAAATGGAAGAACCCTCTTCCAAAGAAATTCCAGGAAAAAATGACAGCTAAAGGACTGTTCAAAACATATATAAGCAACATAACTGAACAAGAATTTAGAACAATAGTGATAAAAATTAATCGCTGGGCTTGAAAAAAAGCATGGAAAACATCAGAGAAACAATTGCTACAACGACTATGGAGCTTAAAAATATTTGTGATGAATTAAAAAATGATATAAATAAGATACGTAATAAAATGGAAACGTCCAATGCACAGATTGAAGAAGCAGAAAGGAGAACAAGTGATTTAGAAGACATAATTATAGAAAAAGAGGAAGCTGAGAAAAAGACAGATAAATTGATCCAGGAACACAAAAAAAAAGAGTTCCAGAGCTCAGCGATACAATCAAACGGAACACTATCCGTATCATAGGAATTCCAGAAGAGGAAGAGAGAGGGAAAGATGCTGAAGGAGTCCTGGAACAAATTATAGCAGAGAACTTCCCCAACCTGGGGAGGGAAGTAGACGTTGAAATTCAAGAGGCACAGAGAACTCCCCTCAGAAGTAACTTGAATCGATCTTCTGCATGACATATCATAGTGAAAATGGCAAAATATAAGGCAAAGAAAGAATTTTGAAAGCAGCTAGGGAGAAAAGGGCCCTAACATAAAAAAGGGAAACCTATCAGAGTGGTTACAGACCTATCGACTGAAACTTGGCAGGCCAGAATGGACTGGCAGGAAACCTTCAATGTGATGAACAGGGAAAATATGCACCCAAGAATCCTCGATCTAGCAAGCCTGTCATTAAGAATAGAAGGAGAGATAAAGGTCTTTCCAAATGAACACAAATTGAAAGAATTCGTCACCACTAAACCAGCCCTACAAGAAATCTTAAGGGGGACTCTCTGAGGGAAATGTCGCAAGGAACGCAAGATACTAGAGACACCACCACAGGAATGAATCCCACAAATGACACAAAGACTGTAAACCCATCTATTTCAATAATAATACTGAATGTAAATGGGCTGAATGCTCCAATCAAAAGACGTAGGGTAGCAGAATGATTTTTTAAAAATCCATCTATTTGCTGTCTACAAGAAACTCATTTTAGACTGGAGGACACCTTCAGATTGAAAGTAAGGCGACGGAAAAATATATATCATGCTACTGGAAGTCTAAATAAAGCTGGAGTAGCTATACTTATATCAGACAAACTGGACTTTAAATTAAAGGTAATAACAAGGGATGAAGAAGGGCATTATATAATAATTACAAGGTCTATCCATCAGGAAAAACTAACAACTATAAATTTCTATGCACCGAATATGGGAGCACCTAAATATTTAAAACAATTAATCACAAACAGATACAAGCTTATAGATAAGAATGTGATAATAGCAGGGGACTTTAATACTCCACTTACAGCAACGGATAGATAAACTAGACAGAGAATCACTAAAGAAACAATGGACTTGAATGACACATTGGCCCAGATGGATTTGACATATGTATTTAGAACTCTACATCCTGAGGCCATGGAATTTACTTTCTTCTCAAGTGCACATGGCACATTCTCCAAGATAGATCACATAATGGAACATAAAACAGCCTTCAATAAATATAAAAGAATTGAGATTATACCATGCACACTTTCAGATCACAATGTTATGAAACTTGAAATCAACCACAGGAAGAAGTCTGGAAAACCTCCAAAAACATGGAGGTTAAAGAATACCCTCCTAAAGAACGAATGAGCCAATCAGGCAATTAGAGAAGAAATTTTAAAATATATGGAAACAAATGAAAGTGAAAATACAACAATCCAAACTCTATGGGATGCGGAAAAGGCAGTACTAAGAGGAAAGTACATTGCACCCAGGCCTCTTTCAAGAAATTAGAAAAAGTCCAAGTACAAAACCTAACAGCTCACCTAAAGGAACTAGAGGGAGCACAACAGGAGCGCCCCAAACCCAGTAGGAGAAGAGAAATATTAAAAATCAGAGCAGAAATAAACAATATAGAAACATAAAAAAAAGTTGAACAGGTCAACGAAACCAAGAGTTGGTTTGTTGAAAAAATAAACAAAATTGACAAACCTCTAGCCAGGCTTCTCAAAAAGAAAAGAGAGAACACTCAAATAGACAAAATTGTGAAAGAAAAAGGACTTATTACAACCAACCCCTCAGAATTACAAGCAATTGTCAGGGAATACTATGAAAAATTATATGCCAACAAATCGGACAACTTAGAAGAAATGGACAAATTCCTAAACACACACTCACTGCCAAAATTCACACGGGAAGAGATAAAAAGTCTGAACAGACCCATAACCAGTGAGTAAATCAAATCAGTTATCAAAAATCTCCCAACAAATAAGAGCCCTGGACATGATGGCTTCCCCAGGGGAATTCTATCAGACATTTAAAACAGAAATAATACCCATTCTTCTCAAGCTATTCCAAAAAATAGAAATTGAAGGAAAACTTCTGGACTCATTTTACGAAGCCAGCATCACTTTGATCCAAAGCCAGACAGAGATCCAGCAAAAAAAAAAAAAAAAAGAGAGAACTACAGGCCAATATACTTGATGAATACGGATGCAAAAGTCCTCAACAAGATACTTGCAAATTGAATCCAACAGCACATAAAAAGAATTATCCACTAAGATAAAGTGGAATTCATTCCCGGGTTACAGGGCTGGTTCAATATTCACAAATCAATCAATGTGATACATCACATTAACAAAAGAAAACATAAAAATCATATGATCCTGTGGATAGATGCAGAAAAACCATTCGACAAAATACAGCATCCCTTCTAAATAACGACCCTCAAGAAAGTTGGGATAGGAGGAATTTACCTAAACATCATAAAAGCCATCTATGAGAAGCCCTCAGCTAACATCATCCTCAATGGGGAAAAATTGAGAACTTTCTCCCTGAGATTAGGAACACAACAGGGATGTCCACTCTCACCACTGTTGCTTAACATAGTGCTGGAAGTCCTAGCATCAGCCATCAGACAACAAAAGGAAATCAAAGGCATCAGAATTGGTAAAGAAGAAGTCAAACTTTCACTTTTTGCAGACGACATGATACTCTACATAGAAACCTGACAGACTCCACCAGAAGCCTGCTAGAACTGATCCATGAATTCAGCAATGTTGCAGGATACAAAATCAACGTACAGAAATCGGTTGCATTTTTATACACCAATAATGAAGCAACAGAAAGAGAAATCAAGAAGCTGATCCCATTAATAATTGCACAAAAACCATAAAATACCTAGGAATAAACCAAGGATACAAGAGATCTGTCTGATGAAAACTATAGAAAACTTATGAAGGAAATTGAAGAAGACACAAAGAAATGGAAAAACATTCCATGCTCATGGTTGGAAGAATAAATATTGTTAAAATGTCATTACTACCCAAAGCAATCTACACATTCAATGCAATCCCAATCAAAATTGCACCATCATTCTTCTCAAAACTAGAACAAACTATCCTAAAATTTGTATGGAGCCACAAAAGACCCCAAATAGCCAAAGTAATATTGAAGAAGAAAACCAAAACAGGAGGCATCACCATCCCGGACTTTAGCCTCTACTACAAAGCTGTCATCATCAAGACAGTATGGTATTGGCACAGAACGACATAGACCAGTGGAATAGAATAGAGAACTCAGAATTGGACCCACAAATATATGGCCAACTAATCTTTGACAAAGCGGGGAAGAGCATCCAATGGAAAAAAGACAGCCTCTTTACAGATGGTGCTGGGAGAACTGGACAGCAACATGCAGGAGAATGAAACTAGATCATTTTCTCACACCATACACCAAAATAAACTCAAAATGGATAAAGGACCTGAACGTGAGACAGGAAACCATCAAAACCCTAGAGGAGAAAGCAGGAAACAACCTCCTTGACCTCCACCGCAGCAACTTCTTACTTGATACATCCCCGAAGGCAAGGGAATCAAGAGCAAAAATGAACTACTGGGACGTCATCAAGATAAAAAGCTTCTGCATGCCAAAGGAAACAACCCATAAAACTAATAGGCAACTGACAGAATTGGAAAAGATAATTGCAAATGACATATCAGATAAAGGGCTAGTATCCAGAATCTATAAGGAACTCATCAAACTCCACACCCCAAAAGCAAACAATCCAGTGAAGAAATGGGCAGAAGATATGAACAGACACTTCTCCAAAGAGGACATCCAGATGGCCAACAGACACATGAAACGATGTTCAGCATCCCTCCTCATCAGGGAAATACAAACCAAAACCACACTGAGATACCACCTCATGCCGGTCAGAGTGGCTAAAATGAGCAAATCAGGAGACTCTAGATGCTGGTGAGGATGTGGAGAAACAGGCACCTTCCTACACTGCTGCTGGGGATGAAAGCTGGTGCAGCCCCTCTGGAAAATAGTATGGAGTTTCCTCAAAAAATTAACAATAGAACTCCCCTATGACCCAGCAATAGCACTGCTAGGAATTTACCCAAGGGATACAGGAGTGCTGATGCATAGGGGCACATGTACCCCAATGTTCATAGCAGCACTCTCAACAATAGCCAAAAAATGGAAAGAGCCTATGTGTCCATCAACTGATGAATGGATCAAGAATATATGGTTTATCTACACCATGGAATACTACATGGCAATGAGAAAGAATGAAATCTGGCCGTGTGTAGCAACATGGATGGACCTTGAGGGTGTTATGCTGAGCGAAATAAGTCAGGCAGAGAAGGACAAATACCATATATTTGCATATATAGGTGGATTATGAGGAAGTTAATGGGGGACCAAGTGGGAGGAAAAGGGGAAAAATAGTTGGAGAGAGGGAGGGAGGCAAACCATGAGAGACTCTTGAATGCTGAGAACAAACTGAGGGCTGGGGGGAGAGGGGGGAAGAGGGGAAAGGGCATGGAGGAGGGCACTTGTTGGGATGAGCACTGGGTGTCATATATAAACCAACTTGACAATAAACTATAAAAAAATAAAAATTAAAAAATAAAGTGGGAATTGGGAGCTACGCCCTCTTTGGATGCTGAGCAACTTTATGTACACACCGCTTGCCCACAGAATGGTTCTAATGGGTCCTTTTAAGTCTCAAAGATTTGAGTTTTTATTTTTTCAATCTAGACTATGGTTCTTTGGCAGTTTACCTCTACTTAAAGTATTTTTGTTGTTTGAACCCATTTAGCTCCAATTTACTCCATGTGCGAATATCTATAATGCTTTTTGAGATACGGTTCTCTGTGTAGATTTAATTACATATATTACCTTGAACTTGACAGCCTTCTATAGAAGACTGTGTATTCAGGCTCTTTTCCCTGAGCTATTTGGTCCACTGAAGAGTGGTATTTGCTGTCAACTAAGCTGACTCAGATGCTTTAGTCAGGGCCTTAATGGCCACTTCATTAACTGCATCCTTTCCAACAGGCTGAGTTTGAATTCATCTTTGTCACCCCAGGACCTTCTCAGATTTCTTTTATTACTTGGAGAGGAGACATATTTGCAACTTTGACTCCCAAATGTCCATAAATGTCTATATTGTCTATTATCTTCCCTTCTTGCTTGCAACAAAGTAAAACAAATAAATGCTTTCCCAAGCACATAGTGTTTTTCCCTTCTCTATTACCTTATTAAAGAGCAATGAAGGTGAATTACTAACACCTGTTTTCTGATCTCTTGCCCAAAGAGGCTTACTTGACACATTATCTTTATTCCAAGGTATTTAAGATGACTGTTTTGTCAAATATTTAACTACTACATGACATAAATTGCCATCAACCCTGTCTCCAGGAATACTTACTTTAAAAATTTTTTTTTTAATATTGATTTATTTTTGAGAGAGAGAGAGAGAGAGACATTGCAGGGAGGTGGCAGAGAGAGATGGACACAGAAACCAAAGCAGGCTCTAGGTTCTGAGCTGTCAGTGCTGAGCCCTACTATGGGCTGGAACCCACTGACCTGAGCCAAAGACTGATCCACCCAGGAGCCCCCAGTCTTACTTTTTCACTGCACACTGTTGGCCCTGGAAACAAAGCCATGTATTTTAGAATTTTGTTGTTGTTGTTTTCCAGAATCCCCCTAAGCACCACTTTCTGTATCGGTCTGAGCAAGCCAGGTTTGGCTGTAGTAACAAATTATCCCTCAAGTCTCAATGACTTAAAATACCAAATGGTAATTTGGCTGTATACTCCCCCCCCCCTTTTTTAATATGCCCAAACTCATCAAATTGTATGCTTAAAACATGTGCAGATTAACACATTTTAATTATTCCTCAAGAGAGCTGTTTTTAAAAAGCAAACATAAGAAGAAAAGGACTGTGGGCTCACTCTGGGCAAACTCTCACTGAAGGTGCCATCTTCCTGCTGAGATTGGCGCACCCGGAACCCACAAAGCCAGGTCCACCCGATCCCCACCCAACGCTTCGCCCTGGACATCGGGGACCTGACACTCGCGCCACCACAAATCCTCTCCCTCTCCGCGCCCCCGGTGGCTCCACTCAGGACAGGGGGAGGACGCAGGAGCCACACCGCGGCCAGCGACCCGACCGCACCTGCTTCCGCGGTGGGCGGGGACCTAGCGGGCTGGGACTTGCGCAGCCGCAGAGATTGTTGTCCGCTCACCCTTTTCCGGGCGGGAAAGAACTGGCGGGCAAGCAGCCCGGAGAGCTTTTAAATTCCCCGCAGAGAAAGAGAGGCGGGTCCTGAGATCCCGCCCTCTGCTGGAAGTGCAAATCCTGCCGGGTGCTGCAGGCCTAGGTCGCCTCCTGCTGGGAGTGGCTGTCACCGCAGAGGAGGGGCGGCCACGCGAACTGAGGGTCCGTCCGGTTATCAGGAAACAGACTGGGCGACACCACGTGTGGCCACCCGTGGGGGCGTGAAGGTAAGAATGAGTCTTACAGGGGCACGTGGGTGGCTCAGAGGTTAAGCGTGGGACTGGGCTCAGGTGATGATCTCTGGGCTCAGGGTTAGTGGGTTCCAGCCCCGCCCGGTGCTCTGCGTGGACTGTGCTGAGCCGGCTTGGAGTTTCTCTCTGTCTCTGTCTCTCTCTCTCTCTCTTTCTCTCCCTCTCTCCTCCTCCTCCTCCCATGCTCGTGAGCGCGCTCGCTCTCTCTCTCAAAGTAATTTTTTAAAAGAATGATTCGTTGTTTTTATTATGGTATAGTTCAGATGTACAAAAAGGGTACCGTCACGCGTGTATCTAAGTCCCGCCCTAGAATCGGATGCATTACTACAGCTGAAGAGTCCCATACATTCCCTCCCTGCCTGTTTGCCTCCCCCCCCTCCCCTTCTGAATTCTATCTCCCCTCCTCTCCCTCCTTTCTCCATTCACAAGCCATCCTTACTTAGTGAAGGTAGTATCTGACCTAGTAGCCAAGTGTAGTTATTTTGGAAGTTCCAAAGCAATCCAAATGTCTTACACATGACTTCCTTGTTCCATACCTCACACCTCGGAAAATCAAGGAGAAGATACATAATCCGTTTGTATACTTCCACTCCATGAAACAATTTTAACAAAGGGGATACCTTGGGGTGCCTTGATGGGTCACTTGGTCATGACCTCACAGTTCGCATGTTCCAGCCCCCACTGGGGCTCTATGCTGACAGAGCACAGCCTGGAGCCTGCTTCATATTCTGTCTCCCTCTTTCTCTGTTCCTCCCCTACTCATGCTCTGTCTCTCTCTGTCTCTCAAAAATACATAAACATTTAAAATTTTTTTAAAATATGGATACCTTAATTAAAAGCATTACATCAAATTCTCTTGTATTTATTTTACCAAATGATACAAACACCTTCTAAATCTCCACTGAAAATGGTAGTAAGACAGAGTTGGAAGGTTTGAGTAAAAATGATGAACTATTTAGCTTCTATATGTGGGACTGAGAACGACCAGGCCAGTGCTCTGGGCTGCACAGCAAACCGACTTTTAGCCATCCCACAGTACTGCTCAACCTGCATGGGAATCCACAGAACATGGCCCATCACATACCAACCACACTGTCACAGGAACACTAGGATGACTTCTTGGAGGAGGTGTTCCCAGAGCTGCAGGAGAAGTAGGCTGAGATGGAAGAGATAAACCTGTGTGACAACCTGGGGGGGGAAGGGACCACCCCGTGGGAAAGGTCTAGGTCAAGTTTCACCAAGAGAAGGAGGCAGTGCAGATAGAGGCTGACCTCAATAGCCACTAGTTCAACTGGCAGGCCATGCTTCATGCAGGACTGCCTCCTGTCACTGACTTCCTGGAAATCTTGCTGTGGGCAGTATGAGGTGGGGGCATGTACCTGCAGTGGCTCCTGCAACTTCAGGCACCTGTGGCCCACCCAGCTCCCAGAACCTGTATGGGAGGGAACCCAGACACAGACTAGCCCTGAGCACCATCCCAAGACCAGTACCTAAGTCTGAACCCCCAAAACAGCTGGAACTCCAACCCCCTGAGCCGAAGATCAGTCTGAATCTCCAACCCTGAGATAAGTCCCTATGCATCAGTCCTGATACCACCTAGGAACTCTGGTCATCCAAGGGTCCCTCATCCGCCACTGTCCCTGAGAAAGAAACCAACAAAGTTCTGCATACAATGGGTATGACTGCCTCTGAGACTCTGGCTCCTTTGACCTCCTCCCCTAACAGGCACAAATGTTCCTGGTCAGGACGCCTCCTAAGAGCACCCTTAAGTCCCCAATACCACCTTCCCCAGGCACCAGGGCTACACATGTAATCTGTTCAACAAGGGACCTTCTCATAGTAAAGTTCTGTATTAAAGATTAAAAAAAAAAAAGGATTAATAAAGAAGACATTCTCAAATGTTTACAGTGCTACTAATTTCTGGCCTAAAGTTCATTTATTTTTTATTTATTTATTTTTAATCTTTACCAAGCTCTATTGAAACCTGTATGTCAAGGTGACAATAATTCAGTGTTCGGAAAGCAGTAACAAAAAAAAAGGGTGTCCCAGACTCAGCTTTACCAAATAAATACTGGAAGCCAGGGAGCTGGTTCCTCCATCACCCAGCAAGAACACAGGGCAGAACCATAGCTCTGCTGACCTCAGGGCAGGAACATGCACTAACGGCACATCTGCAGCATCTCCCTGGAAACCACATCCGAGTGCGAAGAGGTTTGCTTTGGTCCAAAGAATGTCTTCCCGACATAAATTTAGAAGACTGCTGTCAAGTTTTATTCCAGAATGAATGACAGCAACTGCTAACTGCTATAGCCTTCATTGCTAAGTAGAGACAAGCCCTGAGCAAGTTGGCATAGGCTAGGGTAGGGTGCTTCTCCAAAGTTTTTAAGGTAACACTGTCCCCTCATTGCAATTAGAATAAAAAACTGGACGACCTTCCAGCTAACAGTGGTCAGTCCACAGGATCATCCAGCCTAATGGAGAAATCCGGCAGCAGTTTTCAAAGTCTGTTCTAAGAACAGATTATTACTGAATACAGTTCACATGATCTATATTCTAGTTGGGGTGATTTAAAAATTGCCCTAAGGCCAGAAAGTCAGCCACCTCTGGTTTAAAACAAAAACACTTAGTGCACAGAAGCATAAGAAACAATTGTAAAACTTCATTTGGAAATCAGACGGGTTCTAATTTCTATAGAAATTATATTTCCCGGGAGCAGAGAACAGGAGACCATCTATTGCTTTGATTTCAGAGGACAGGTACCTGCTGTTGCCTCACAGCCAGGCCTCAACAGGGACAAACTGATGGCCTTAAAAACACATATAGGATTAGAAATTTTGTGTGGCCTCATACCCTTCTTCCTAGATCTTCCCAGCAGAGTGTCTAGTGTTCATTTTTGGCTGAAGCAGCAGCCCCACGACCAGTTCAGAACTGCGCCTGTCCCCACACACCGCGGTGTGAGGGTAGCAGGCCCTCCGCTTCCCCTCCCTGTTCGCGGCCTCGGTGTGCCCCGAGGCCCATGGCCACTGGATGCTGAGGGAACTGTTACAGGGCCAGGTGCTTGGGGAGCCACCGTGCCTGGAACCAACCTTCGAGCAGGACTACGGTGGGTATGAAATGTCTTATCAAGTGTGAAATGAGACATTTACAGTCTGTTCCCACTAACATGCATGCATGGGGCCTGGCGGTGCACACCGTTCCTGGAGCCCACCGTGGGTTCCTAGCTCTTCATATGGGCTTCTACAACAAGGTGGTGACATACTTTTTCTTGTACTGGTGAGTCGCACTGAGCACCATCACTCCATCCTTGGTAGAGAGCACATAAAGGTGGTTCAACATGATGTGGTTGGGCTCGGGGAGCAAAGCTGGATCACAAGAAATCCCTGTGTCCTTGTTCAGGATGACCTAGAGCAGATGTGGCGGGAGAATGGGAGGTGCTTTAAACCGTTCTTCTGGTTTTGAGACATAGGGCTCCTGATGGTAGGGGCCTGGTAGGGAGCAGGACAGCTCAGACACATCAGAGCACTTTTGGGAATCCACCATTAAAGCATCAAATACTTCAAAGTCAGTTTTCTTCACTTGAATGATGTTAACTGTGCCAAGCTGGCTGGTTACTATCGGCTCAGAAGGGTCATGTGTCCACTGACTGTCCACAAAGAACTTGTACTGATGCTCTCCTTCAGGCAGGTCCAGGATGGCTACAAAGTTATTGTGGCTTCTCGTGACGGGAAGTTTACTCCAGTTGTTGAAGGATCCGGATAAGTAAACTTCCTTTCCACCCCCCCTGCACCCACCCCCACCCCCACCCCCATCCATCAAAATACTGTTGGCCAAGCCTGGGCAGGGGCTTTATCATTCACTTCCAGGTCGTGCTGCCAGGCAAGGAATTCTTTCTTCTCTGGAGCCTTGATTTCCTCGGAGTGGAAGAGGTCGGCATCCTTGGGGCTGTCCATCAGGATCTTGGGCCTGTCCCCATCCTTGACGCCCCCGGAGCTGTCCCTTCGCGGCGTCTTCTGGCCACCCTTCAGCTCCAGCGCTGCTCATGTTGCCCATGGCGGGGGTCTGCGGGGACACAGAGAAGCCGAACGGGGCCCCACTCCAGGCAAAGGGGCAGGGGACTCCCACAACTTAGCGGGTCACAAGGACCCCGAGGAAACAGTTGGAGAGTGCCAGCAGGTCAGCCTTAAGTTAATTTAAATATATTGTTTCCTTATCAGCAATAAGATCATAACTTCCAAAGTCAGATTTTCCTATCTCTCAATTCAAAAGTGAGAGAGAAATGCTTTATATTAGATGGAATGTTGTTTACATTTTATTTCTTGTTTCTACATGATGTAGAAACATTTCTTATTTCTACATCATGTTTATTCTATTCTGAGTGTACTATTTACCTTTAAATATTTTTTCTCAATTTTAACTTTTTTCAAGTAGAAAATATATAAATATATAAAAATCACGACTTCTTAACATTAAATTTATTAATGCATTTAATATATTTGTGTAAGTTTCAGGGGTACCTGGGTGGCTCAGTCGGTTAAGCGTCCAACTTCTGCTCAGGTCATGATCTCACAGTTTATAGCCACATCAGGCTCTGTGCTGACAGTCAGCTCAGGGCCTGGAGCCTGTTTCAGATTCTGTGTCTCCCTCTCTCTTTGACCCTCCCCTGCTCATGCTGTCTCTCTCTCAGAAATAAATAAAGCATGGGGCGCCTGGGTGGCTTAGTCAGTTAAGGTCATGATCTCATGGTTCGTAGGTTCGAGCCCCGCGTCGGGCTCTGTGCTGACTGCCAGCTCAGAGCCTGGAGCCTGTTTCAGAGTCTGTGACTCCCTCTCTCTCTGACCCTCCCCTGCTCACACTGTCTCTCTCTCCTAGAAATAAAGCATAAATAAATAAAACATTAAAAAATTAATATATTTGTGTAAGTTTCAGAGAGTCATGTTTATAGGGTGACCAGTGAGCTTATCTCCTTATTTTCCCCATGCCTGCTGAGTGTTTCTTAAAGGGTTGACATACTTAAAGGATTGGAGATTTTGGCTTAAATTGTTTTTTTTTCCTGAAATCTTAGAGTCCCCTCTATTAGATTAATATAACCACTTAGTATGCCAAAACTGATCAATATAGGACCACAGGATTTGAAAGACATTCATGCCTTTATTTTTTAATATCTTCTGAAGCTAGACTATTTTTCAAAGGAAACTACTGCCCTTAACTATCCTTAGTATATCCTTAGCACTTCACAAGTAACAAACAGCTTTTTCAACTATATTACTTCATATCAGAAATGGTGGGGTACCTACTGTGGCACGGAATTCCCCAGGATTCCTCATTGCATGTATCAGTTCCCTAGCAGTATAGGAAAACTCAGTCCATCAGGTCTCAATATTCTTAAAGCAAGACACTCCCTCACTTTGATCAGATTAAATGTGGAAATACTGAAGGGGATAAAAATACACTCTAAAAAGGCTACACACTGTATGATTCTAACTATATGACCTTCTGGGAAAGGGAAAATGATGGAGATAGTAAAAAGATCAGTGCTTATTCACACTGGAGGAGGAGGGAGTGATGTAGGGAAGAATAGGTGGAATGCAGGGATTTTTAGGACAGTGAAACTGTTCTGCATGATAGTGTAATGGTGGATACGTGTCATTATACTTTGTCAAAACCCCACCGAGGTGTCCACCACAAAGAGTGGACCCTAATATAAACTATGGACCTTAATTAGCAATAGTGAATCAATATTGGGTCATCTGTTATAAAAAATGTACCACACTAAGGCAAGGTGTTATTAAGGGAAACTGGAAGGGAAACAAGGAGGCATATGGGAATTCTCTGCATTTTATGCTCATACTTCCCTGGAACCGCTTTGAAACATAAAGCATTAATTTTATTTATTTATTTTTTTAATGTTTTTTATTTATTTCTAGGAGAGAGAAAGACAGCGTGAGCAGGGGAGGGTCAGAGAGAGAGGGAGTCACAGACTGAAACAGGCTCCAGGCTCTGAGCTGGCAGTCAGCACAGAGCCCGACGCGGGGCTCAAACCCACGAACCGCGGGATCATGACCCAAGCGAAAGTCGGATGCCTAACCAACTAAGCCACCTAGGTGCCCCAACATTAATTTTAAAAACTCCAGTTAGAGGGGCACTGAGTAGCTCAGTCGGTTGAGCGAATGGCTTTGTCTCAGGTCATGATCTTGCCTTCCGTGAGTTCTGGTCCCTCATCAGATCAGGCTAGCTGCTGTCAGCACAGAGCCTTCTTTAGATCCTCTGTCTCCCTCTCTCTTCGCCCCTCCCTTACTTGCACTCTCTCTCTCTCAAAAATAATAAAAATGAAGGCACCTGGGTGACTCAGTCAGTTAAGCATCCAATTATGGCTCAGGATGGTGAGTTCAAGCCCCGGGTCCAGCACTTGTCCTGACAGCTCAGAGCCTTGATTCTATTTCGGATTCTGTGTCTCCCTCTCTCTCTGTCCCTCATTCTCTGTGTATATGTGTGTGTCTCTCTCTCAAAAATAAATAAACATTAAAAAATTAATAAATAAATATTTTAAAATATATAAAAAAATAGCATATAAAACTCCAGTTCGAAAGTGAACAGGAGATATGAAAAGACATTTCAACAAAGAAGATGTACATGGCAAACAAATACATGAAAAGACTTTCAACATCACCAGCCAGTGAGAAATGTAAATTAATACCACAGATGTCACTGTGCACCTATAACAATGGCTAAGATAAACAGCAACAGTGCTAACTGCTAGTGAAGACACAGAGAAACTGGATCTCTCATATATCGTTCATGGGAATGCGAAATGATACAGCCACTTGGGAAAAGTTTCTTTGTTTGAAAAATGTGCATTTGTTTATTTATTTATTTTTGAGAGAAAGAGAGGAGTGCATGTGGAATGAGGGAGGGACAGAGAAAGAGGAAGAAAGAGACAGAGAACCCAAACAAGTTCATGGCTTTCAGCAGAGAGTCTGATGCAGGGCTCGAACTCTCAAACCGCAAGATCATGACCTGAGCTGAAATCAGACACTCAACTGCCACCAAGGTGCCCCTAGAAACATTTCTGAAAAACTGAAATATGCACTTACCATATAACCCAGCAATGGCGCTTCTGGGTATTTATACCAGAAAAATGAAAACTATGCCCATCCAAACCCTGTACCTAATTCTTTACAGCAGCTCTACCTCTAATAGATCCAAACCAGAAGGAATCAAAGTGTCCCTTGATAGGTGGATGGTTCAACAAACCCTGTTACATCCATACCATGAAATACCACTCAGAAATAAAAAGGAACAAACTATTTAGATAGACACAACTGGAGAAATCCTAAAGGCATTATACTGAGTGAGAAGAGTCACCTTCAAAAAGTCACATGCTTTATGATTCAATTCATGTAACTTTCTTGAAATTAGACACTTCTAGAGACAGAATAAAGATTAGTAGTTCAGGGGTTAACAAAGGTGGGACAGAGAGTTGGATGTATATGAGTGTCAAGAAGTAGCATAAGGGAGATCTTTGTGGTGGAATTGTTCTTGATGAAGGCGGTAGGTACCCAAATTTACAATAAAACTACACCATTGTGCCAATGGCAATTTCCTGGTTTTGACATTGCACTATAATCACAGAAGATGTAACTACTGGAAGAAACTAAAAGGCACACAGGACTTCTCTCCACGATCTTTGAAATTTCCTGTGAATATGTAATTATTTCAAAATAAGAGTTGTTTTAAAGTCAAGTATGGGCTGAAAGGATATATTTGCAACACAGACATGACACTATTAGCATCAGAGTATACAAAGAATGCCTACAAATACAAAGATTGAAACAAGCAATCCAATAGAGCATGGGAAAAGAACTGAACAGACCTGCAGAGGAAACACAACTGCCCAATAAATATGAGAAGATGCTCAGCCTCAGAGGAACTGGAGAAATGTAAAGGAATACTGATGAGTTGTTATTTCATTCCCTTCAGGTTGGCAAACGTTTGTAAACCTGACAATCTGAAGCGTTGACCAAGATGTAGGAAAGCTGGAACCTGATTCGTTATTGGTAGCAACGGTGCAACATTGTGGAGAGAAGTTGGTAGCAAACTGAGCATGTACATGAGCTTTGGCCCATCAGTTCCGCATTTTGGTTTATGCTTTTCCTGTTGGCTTATATAGGATTGTAGCTTTTTTGGTCGGGGGGAGAAAGAGAAGAGGAGAGGGACAGAGGGAGAGACAGAACCTTAGGCAGGCTCCATGCTCAGCTTGGAGTCAACACTCAGTGGGAACCCTGTTGTGGGGCTCCACATGGGGCTCACCTCAGAGTTCACCAGGAAGCTCGATGGGATCATGACCTGAGCCAAAATCAAGAGTTGGATGTGCAACTGACTGAGCCACCCAGTCGCCCTGAATTATACCATTTAACTGAGCCTAACATGCATATACAACAGTGTTCATAGTGCTCCTGGATATGTGTACGTAAAACTGTGTGCTAAAAAGGCTATAAAGACATGTAGTAAATTCAGAATATTGATTACCTCTGAGAAAAGGAGAGAAATAAGAAATTTGAGATGAAAGACAAAAAGTACCTCAAATTTGTCCCTAATATTTTATTCATTGAATTTTAAAAAGTTTTGAAGTCACTGTGGTAAAATGCCAACAGGTGTCAATTTGGAGCAAGAGGGTACCAAAAGGCGGGTGACAAAAGAAGTGTTTGTTATAATATGTTTGTACTTCTGGAAGTTTATTTTCCTTGCTATTATGAAACATACACCACACAAACCCAAACTGGGCTTATCTCAGATACAAGATTGTACAAGAAAACCATTAATTAATATAAAATAGCACAGGAACAGTTAATAGAAAGTAAAAAATGTCTCAAATACGGGGCGCCTGGGTGGCTTAGTCGGTTAAGCGTCTGACTTTCGCTTAGGTCATGATCTCGCGGTTCGTGGGTTCAAGCCCCGCGTCAGGCTCTGTGCTGACTGCCAGCTCAGAGCCTGGAGCCTGTTTCAGTCTGTGACTCCGTCTCTCTCTGACCCTCCCCTGCTCACACTGTCTCTCTCTCTCTCCTAGAAATAAATAAAACATTAAAAAAAATTGTCTCAAATACAAAACTGTTTGATGATAATGACAAAATATTCTAGAACAGAGTTATTTTACAACAGGAAAAGAAGGGGTGCCTGGGTGGCTCAGTTGGCTAAGTGTCCGACTTCGGCTCAGGTCATGATCTCACGTGGGTTTGAGCCCCGTGTTGGGCTCTGCGCTGACAGCTCAGAGCCCGGAGCCTACTTTGGATTCTGTGTCTCCCTCTCTCTGACCCTCCCCTGCTCACGCTATCTCTATCTCTATCTTTCAAAAATAAATAAAACATTTTTTAAAAAGAATAGTAACAGGAAGGGTTGTTTTTTTTTTTAATTTGAGAAAGATGATGCAACATCAGTCCACACACACACACACACACACACCTCTCCATCCCTATGAACCGGAAGTGGCTTGGGGTGTGGTAGCCAGAGGGAGTGTGTGTGTGAATGAGGATGAATGTATGCAGTTGGAAATAGTGATGTGAAGAGTGGTCCGTGGTGAGGGGAAGTAGGGTTATCAGAGACTCTGAGAAAATGCAATCCACAGAGAAACAAAACCAGATACAGTACAGGGAGACCCACACCTTCAGACCTGGTTCTGCTCCCCAGCATCGTGCTATGCTGTCTTGTATTTCACAAACTCAAGTCAGAAAAGTTATGGTCCAGGGCACCTAGGTTGCTAAGTTGGTTAAATGTAAGACTTCAGCTCAGGTCACAGTCTCAGGGTTCCTGAGTTCGAAGCCTGCATAAGGGCTTTGGGCTGTCAGTTCTTTTTTTTTTTTTTTTTTTTAATAGTTTATTGTCAAGTTGGTTTCCATATGACACCCAGTGCTCATCTCCACAAGTGCCCTCCTCCATGCCCATCAACCCCCTTTCCCTCCCCCCACACCCATCAGTCCTCAGCTTGTTCTCAGCATTCAAGAGTCTCTCATGGTTTGCCTCTTTCCCTCTCTCCCACTATTTCCCCCCCTGCTTCTCCCTCATGGTCCTCCGTTAAGTTCCTCCTAATCCTCCTCTACGTGCAAACATATGGTAGCTGTCCTTCTCTGCCTGACTTATTTCGCTCTGGGCTGTCAGTTCTGATCCTGCTTTGGATTCTCTGTCTCCCTCTCTCTCTGCCCCTCTCTCACTCATCATCTCTGTCTCCCCCCCAATTAAATAAACAATAAAAATGTTTAATTGTTTATTTATTTTTGAGAGAGAGAGAGCAACAGAGGAGAGCAGGGGAGGGTCAGAGAGAGGGAAACACAGAGTCTGAAGCAGGCTCCAGGCCCTGAGCTATCAGTAGAGCCCAACCCAGGGCTTGAACCCACAAACCATGAGATCATGACCTGAGCTGAAGTCAGACACTTAACCAACTGAACCATCCGGATGTCTCCACACCAAACTTTTAAAAATGTTTATTCATTTATTTTGAGAGAGATAATGTGTGCAAGCAGGGGAGGGACAGAGAGAGAGAGAGAATCCACACTGTCAGCTCAGAGCCTGATACAGGGATCCAACTCACGACTGTGAGATCATGACCTGAGCCGAAATCAAGAGTTGCCTACTTAACCAACTGAGTCACCCAGGTACACCCCACACCAAACTATTATTAAGGAGGAACCCCTGGGAAGTGAAATTGGAGAGGAGAAGATAGGGAGAGAGGAATTATTATTTTGTCAAATAAGCCTGAGTTACTCATGAAATGTTTCATGCAATAAAGGAAAGCAATGCTAGGGGCACCTGGGTGGCTCAGTTGGTTGAGCATCCAACTTTGGCTCAGGTCATGATCTCTAACAATGAGTTCCAGCCCCACATCTGGTTCTGCTGTCAGCTCAGAACGCAAATCTGATCCTCTGTCCTCCTGTCTCTCTGCCCCTACCCTGCTTGCATGCTCTCTCTCTCTAAAATTAATAAACAAGAAGAAGGAGAAAGAAGGAGAAGGAGAAGAAGACAACGATGAAGGAAGGAAGGAAGGAAGGAAGGAAGGAAGGAAGGAAGGAAGGAAGGAAGGAAAGGAAGGAAAGGAAGGAAGGAAGGAAGGAAGGAAGGAAGGAAGGAAGGAAGGAAGGAAAGAAAGAAAGAAAGAAAGAAAGAAAGAAAGAAAGAAAGAAAGAAAGAAAGAAAGAAAGAAAGAAAGAAAATGCTAAAGTCAGTGATGGAATTAAGCAGGGCATCTCGCTGCCTTTCTCACTTCATTTTTCTAGTAGGCTCTATAATTCAACAGCTGTAGTTAAGCCCCGTTGAACTTTCTGCTGGATTTCCTTTTCTTAATTGGGTTGCTCTTGCTGATGTTATTAATAGTTTTGATTGTTTTTTCTACTTACCACTCTGATCTGCAACTTCCTTCCATAGCCTGCACAAGTTACAGTTCCTTGGAGCTCTTGGTTTCCTTTGGGTGTCCATTTTAGAGCTTGCATAAAAATTACAACATGGATTTAGCAATAATTATTTTAACTATGAGAAAAAGGTGTGCACTAGAGGGACTTAAGGTTTTTTATTTTAATATTTTATTTATTATTGAGAGAGAGATAGAGACAGCATAAGCAGGGGAGGGTCAGAGAGAGAGGTAGACACAGAATCAGAAGCAGGCTCCAGGCTCTGAGCTGTCAGCACAGAGCCCGATGCAGGGTTAGAACCCACAAACCGTGGGATCATGACCTGAGCCAAAGTCGGACGCTTAACTGACTGAGCCATCCAGGCACCCCTAGAGGGACTTAAGTTTGAGATGTCACGAATCAGATCATTAATTCCCAATCCTAGCTGCTCATTGGAAACTTTCACAATACTTTTTTAAAAATGCAGATTCAAGGGCTCCTCCCCTAGATATATGGAATCCAACAATAATTCAATAGTACTTTAAAGATGCCCAGGTGATTCTATGGTCAGACAGGTTTGGTTTTTTATTTTTTTATTTTTTTTTAATGTTTTATTTATTTCTAGCAGAGAGGGAGAGAGAGAGAGACAGCGTGAGCAGGGGAGGGTCAGAGAGAGAGTCAGACTCTGAAACAGGCTCCAGGCTCCTAGCTGGAAGTCAGCACAGAGCCCGACGCGGGGCTCGAACCCACGAACCGCGAGATCATGACCTAAGCGAAAGTCGGATGCTTAACCGACTAAGCCACCTGGGTGCCCTTTATTTTGTTTTTATTTAATAAAATTTTCTTTTACTAGACTCACATTTCCTTTTTTTTTTTTTAAAGGGATTTTAATTTTAAGAGTGAGAGAGACAGAGACAGAACATGAATGTGGGAGGGTCAGAGAGAGGGAGAGACAGAATCTAAACCAGGCTCCAGACTCTGAGCTGTCAGCATGGTGCTGGAACTCTCAAACTTTGAGATCATGACCTGATTCGAGGTCAGATGCTCAAGCAACTGAGCCACCCAGGGTCCCTCTCATTTCTTTTCTTCTTCTTTTTTTTTTTTTTTTAAATTTATGTTTTATTTATTTCTAGGAGAGAGAGACAGCGTGAGCAGGGGAGGGTCAGACAGAGAGGGAGACAGAGACTCTGAAACAGGCTCCAGGCTCTGAGCTGGCAGTCAGCACAGAGCCCGACGCGGGGCTCGAACCCACGAACCGCGAGATCATGACCTAAGCGAAAGTCGGACGCTTAACCGACTAAGCCACCCAGGCGCCCCCCTCTCATTTCTTTTTAAAAAAAATTTTAAGTTTATTTATTTTCAGAGATTGAGTGTGTGAGTAGGGCCTGGGCAGAGAAAGAGTGGAGAGAGAAAATCCCAAGCATGTCCACGCTGCCAGCACAGAGCCCAAGCAGGGCTCTATCCCACAAACTGATTTCATGACCCCAGGTGAAATCAAGGGTTGGAGGTTTAATTGACTGAGCCACCCAAGTGCGCTCCCAGGCTCCCATTTCCTATCTCCTATCTCTCATTATCACAGTCTATTGTCTCACTATTCATGGTGAATTGCCATAGAAATTACTAGTATTATAGATTGTCACACAAATTCAATTTGTACCAAATCTGGCCAGTGTCATCACTTCATGACATGTGGCAAGCAGAATGGGTAATTATCTGATTGAGAAAAATAATACAACCTACAAAATAGCTGAGAGATACAGCATTTCAAAAAATCATTCTTGAGAAGTATCCACTGAGAAAAACCCAGCAGAGCCCAGGGGATGTCTTAATAGGCACTGCTCACAGAAGCTATTAAGTGTCGTGCCACGCTCTGTGCCAGAAAGCATTTCCCACTACCCCCCATCCCTGGGAAGGAACTAAGCTTCCAAAGGGTTAAGTAACATTGTTGCTAAAGTAACTTCTAATAATCACCTAATCACCATCGAACCATGTGTCAGGCCCTGAGAATTTATCAGCGGTTCATTAGCCCCTGTCTGTTGACTCTTAGGTTTGTACCAAGCACATGATCAAAGCATTTTATATTTACAACAACCATCTGAGGGATATACTGTTGTTTTTTCCATTTTATAAAGAAAAATCAGTCAACCTGCACCCAGATTACATTTGGGTGCTTGAGTCTGAAATTTTAACCTTGTCACATCCACTCTGAAACCCACACAAATGCATGAGTGCCTTAAAGCTCAGCGGGATGGAAACTGTGGCCATTCCTGGGGAGCAATCTTAGGGGTGGGCAATCTTCCTATAATCCAAGCGCTGGCCCCACCCGTGTCAACATTCAAGACAGTGCTTCCCAAATGGTCTCCATATTACAGATTCTCAGGTGACTGCCCTAGAGATGAGGGGGCATGGTTGGGGGGCCCAAGAATCTGGAATGTTAATAATCACACCAGGTGATTCTTGTCAGGCAAAAGTGGAAAACACTGTTTAAGTACCTCCAGACAAGCAGAGGTTTGTTTCCTAGCCCTCCTGAGTGGTGCACTTGCTACTTTTCAGGGAGGGCACAACCACCAATGCCAGCTTCCCACAGCGACCTTGGGCACAGGAGGGAAGAACACTTCTGTCCTAATTGCATGACTGTTGCAGAGTTTGCTGAAACGTCTGCACTTCACCCCCACCCCGCTGTTTTATGGAGTTGGCTGAAGAGCTTTTGCATCTTTTACTTGGCCGTCATCATCATCCTCTCTGTGGGCAGAAGTTGGGTGGACTGGGCCAGGAAACCAAGAGGGACACCAGGGAGTCTCCGCTGAGCTGAGCGTCACCCCATCCTAGGCTGTAACAGTGTCTCCCTTATTGTATGAAAGACAGCAGACTAAGAAGGCGCAGGCAGAACAATCAACCCAAAGGGGATGTGAAATGGAATGGGCACCATGATTACAACTCTGCTAAAGTGTATCTTTGGGGCGGACTGACCCTGGAAATTAATAAGCAGAAATGAAAACATCTGTGTGATACGGTGGTAGGAATGGGGAGGAGATTTCTGTTATCGCTATTTTTTAATCTTTCTCTAATGTCATTATATGGACCTAGTAATGAAAGGTATATTGTTAAAGTGTCCTAGCATAGAAGATGCTTTTCTCTAAACATTTCTGTTCTGGAAGTTATTTTAGTTATCATATTGATTTGGTAGAAAAATTTTAGGGGCTTCTGGTGGCTCAATAGGTTAAGCATCTGACTTTGGCCCAGGTCATGATCTCATGGTCCATGAGTTCAAGACCTGCATCAGGCTCTGTGCTGACCACTCAAAGCCTGGAGCTGCTTTGGATTCTGTGTCTCCCTCTCCCTCTGCCCCTTCCCTCACTCGCACTCTGTCTCTCTCTCTCAACAATAAACAATTTAAAAAGTTTTTTAATTGTATAAGCTAAGAATAATCCTGTTGCTTGATATCACAAATATTCTAATATCCAATTTGGTCTAATTATCCAATTAAAACAAATTCCTGTCAGCATGGAGACCCGAGCCTTTAAATCTGATGTACAGGAAGGCAGAAGGGCATAGAGGCTAAAATGGACGTTGGAATCAGGCAGACGTGGGCTCAGATCTTGGGTTCAGAACCTGCCAGTTCTGTGATCTTGGGCAGCGTATCTGCCTATAAGTCACAGCTTCCTCAGCTAAATTAAATTTATTCAGAGCCAAATTATATTGAGAGCTTTCCATCCACCAGACACAGTTATTTAAATGTATTCTTGGGGCGCCTGGGTGGCTCAGTTGATTGCGTGTCCAACTTCAGCTCAGGTCATGTTCTCATGGTTCGTGGGTTCAAACCCCGTGTCGGACTCTGTGCTCACAGCTTGGAGCCTGGAGCCTACTTCAGATTCTGTGTCTCCTTCTCTCTCTCTGCTGTTCCCCTGCTCATGCTCTGTCTCTCTGCCTCTCAAAAATGAATAAATGTTAAAAATTTTTAAAAAAATAAATGTATTCTTTATTTCAATCTTCCTCTTTATCTAAGATAAAGGTATGAATTTTATCTCTGTGTTACAAAGTTAAAGCAGAGTCTTAAAGGGTGAAACTAACTTGCCTGAGGTCACTTAGTCAACCTAGAATTGGAATTCAAGGCCAGGGTCAGTTTGACTCTAGGTCTCGTGCCCTAAATATCACCTTATCCCACCTTACATGGAGCCACTGTATATAATTCAGCAGTTGCCCAAAGGATAAAGGATATAATGTTGAAGACATTTGCAGTGTTTGACTTATAGTACTTACTCTAGGTTAGCTCTAGCCTTACATATTAGAGAATATGGTAATGAAGCTGCAGAGGTATTTTAATGGATTAGCCAGTGACTGATGGTGGGTATTGTCACATCCGGCTGTTGTGGAAGCAAGCCCCTGGATCCCTTACTGCCCCTATTCCTCCCTTGCCCAACACATGCCTCTTTCAAGCTGGATCATTAGACCAAGAAGATAGCCTTCCCTGGGGTGAAGGTGCATTTTAAATAGCAATAGCCTGAGATAATTCTGAATCAGTGAACAATAGGAAGAGAAAGCACACAGTGGCTGTGTCCTAGTTCTTCACTCTTCACTTCCATGTAAGGCTGAGATGAAAGAAGGAACAAAGTTGAAAACTTATTTCTTTGAAGGTTATTGATTGAGTGTATTTCAAAATCATGTCACCTCTGTCACCTGAAGATACTGATGAGTCAGCTTAAGGCTCGTCTTCTCTTTGTAGGGAAGGACGAGGGAAAAATCAGAGGGAAAACTGTCCTTGAAGCTTTTTAAATGCCCATTTCATCTGATAACTGGCAAGATCTATTCTCATGGACAGAAAGAAAGAGAGACAGAGAAAGATGGATATGGACATAGATATATTTCTAAGGGATTTTAAAGGAAGTAAGGAGAAAGACTGAGACTTTCCATCTATAGCACCTCCAGCATTGCAGTAGAAGAGGCCACGATCCAGCAGTACTTCATGTTAGGAGTCCTGATCTTGGACGGATCAGAACTATGACCTGACAATGATCCTGAGCTTTGCCAAAGAAGAAATTCAGATTTTTCCAGAATGATCAAGAGTCTCTGATCATAACATAGTATTTCTGGGAGAAGTGACAGACATTAAATATAGGAAACAGTATTGACTAGTCTGCTGCTTCCATTACAATGGAGGCCAATGCTTTCAAGAGATGAGAGCTGGACAGAGGGTCCTGAGAGCAAATATGAGTATTTTGGTCTCTGGCAAGTATTTTCAGAGTATTTATATGTTCTAAAAGTTAAGATTACCATATCAAAGATCCTACTTATTTACCCAGCTTGGACAGTTACCAGATATAGACCTTTGAGAAAGTAAAATTCTCTGTGCCTCAGATTTATCATCTCTAAAATGGAGATCATGTGTATCTACCTCATAGAGATATGAGAATGTATGCAAAGTATTAGCAACCAGCATTAGTAGCTGATTGTAATAACAGCTCAATAAATAGTAACACAAAGGACTGTAAATTTTGTACTTATTTCAAATTGAAGCTTCTTGAAAACAATTTAATGTTCAGCTTCCCCAGAACTTTGAGGGAAACTCGGGCAGCTCAGCTTCCTAGGAACTCTAATTTACCTATACACTTCCTCCTCTTTCCTTTAGTGGGGTCCTCCGCGCTAGTTTCTCTTCAGAAAAAGTCCTACTGGTGGTCAAAGATATTCTGTCTTTTCTTCTCTCTGCAGTAGTACCCTGTATCAGTTTCAAGTGACCAGAATATTTTTTCTATATAATGTATGTTAAGGTTATATAATGTTCCCATCTGTAATTCTCTAAGATCTTCCTCTTAGGTTCTGGGTTAGGGGAATGAGCCTTGGTTTTATTCTCCATGCAAATAGCATGTTCTGAGCCACCTGTTTCTGAGATATCAGTGCCTCTTTGGTCATCAAGTCTGATGTCAACATCTTGTGTTCTTATATAAGGCAACAGATCTGTACAGTCAGGTATAGTGATTGGGGTTTTCTGAAGCACTTTCCTTCAGAACCGATATAAACAAGGTGAATCTTTTATCTAGGCTACCTTTTGGATCCAGTAATCTCATCTCTGGGGATTTATAAAGATACCAAAGAAAGAAAAGGCTGTATGCCTAGCAGTGTAAAATTGCTAGTGACCCAAATTAATAGGAGGATAATTACTGAAATTTTGTATAATCTGCTGGGATGTTATGCAACTGTTGCAAATGATAATTTTGAAGATTATGGGATGACATTAAGAAATGCTCATGTTGGGGCGCCTGAGTGGCTTAGTCAGTTAAGCGTCCGACTTTTCACTTAGATCATGATCTCGCGGTTCGTGGGTTCGAGCCCCGCGTCGGGCTCTGTGCTGACTGCCAGCTCAGAGCCTGGAGCCTGTTTCAGAGTCTATATCTCCCTCTCTCTCTGACCTTCCCCTGCTAACACCGTCTCTCTCTCTCTCTCCTAGAAGTAAATAAAAAATATTAAAAAAAAAAAGAAAGAAAGAAATGCCCATGTTAGTCCTCTACTGCTGCAAAACAAACAGCCTTGAAATCTCAGATGTTCAATAATAAGCATGTATTATGTATGCATTTGCAGGTCAGCTGGGTTTTGGTTAACCTAGGTGGGATCAGTCGAATGTGGCTCCAGGCCATGAGCTGAGTGCAAGCCTATTTCATATCTCTCACTTATCAGTGATTGGTGGGCTGTCCAGGACATAGTCTTTGCACGGCGGTAGCAGAAGCCCAAGAGAACAGACCTACCACTGAAATACGGAAAACTTCTGTGCACATCACAACCACTGATATTTCATTGGCCAAATGAAGTCACATAGCCAAACTCACATCAAGGGGGTAGGAAATACACTCCAGATCTAATGTTAGAAACTACAAAGAGTATAGCACAGGGAGTGATGAAGTACTGGGAACAATAATGCGATCTACAACAATGCTTCCCACAAAAAGGTTATAGAAAAAGCGTACAGGATATAAAGTTGATCATACAACTTGATCATAACAATATTTTTGTATATCAACAAAGAATGGAAATACATAAGCAAAAATTGAAAAAGAGTATGCCTCTATAACAAGATGATAAGAACTTTTTATTTTGCCTTTCTCAATTTCTCAAACTTCCATTAATTAATAGAATTATATCACCCTTCTTTTTTCAAGCAAGTTTTAGATGCTTATAATGAGCAAGTTATTTCATCGAATTGTTTTATGCATTATATGAAGAGTCTGCAGAAAAGTTTAGAATTGTAAGTACACCCAAGGTAGTCAATTACTCTTAGTTCCAGCCAGTTCCAAATATCAAACTCAAATCTAATGAACTTCCATTAACATGGACTTTTAGTTTTGTCCCTTGGCTCAAAACTTAAAATTCTTTCATTGTTTATTCTTCATTATTTCAGTGTTGATTATTTTCCATACCTACTTCTTTGAAGGCCCCCAAATTAGATATTCATTTCAGTGAATAAAGGCATTGTCCCTAGTAGGTTCTGACTTTCTGAGATCAGTAATTCCACTCAACAAATAATTACTAGGCACCTCCCATGTTCAAGACAGTGCACCAGTTGCATTTGGGAAAACAAAGATATATAAGTGACCATCCTTACTCTCAAGGAGCTCACAGTCTGATAGGAAGATCAAGGTGTATACATTTATTTGAGGACAGAAAGAACAGATTTGGAGAAGGGTTCAATAGTTCTCAACCCTGGTGGCATATTAGAATCATCTGGATGACTTTTAATAAATACTGGAGCTTAAGCCCATCCCCAGAGATGCTTATTTAATTGGTTGGGTGTTTGCCCTGATCACTGGTATATTTTAAAGGCTCTTTGCCCCCACATAGATGTTTTTCAGGAGTATCCAGGGCTGAGAACCACTGAATTAGGCCTTCTACTTTAAGCCAGAGTGCATTATTGGAGTAGACTAAGAACTGATAGACTATCAAATTCAATATACAAAATAATTATTTTTATTTTCATTATTTTATTTATAATGTTTATTTATTTTTGAGAGAGAGAGAGAGAATGGGACAGAGAGTGAGCAGGGGAGGGACAGGAAGAGGGAGACAGAGAATCTGAAGCAGGCTCCAGGCTTCAAGCTGTCAGCACAGAGTCTGATGTGGTGCTTGAACTCATGAACTGTGAGATTATGACCTGAGCTGAAGTCAGACGCTTAACTGACTTTGCCACCCAGGCGCCCCTAAAACAATTATTTTTAAAATGAATTGTTTAATCAAATTATATACTGTACACATATAGTTTAAAAAGTTAAATGGTACTGAGGCTTATGACTAAAGTATAGCAGCTCCCTGTTTTTTCCATTCCTCCAATCCTCTCCATTTTTGACTCTTTAAATTAAATATAGAGAATTCACACATCTCCCATTGTCCAAATGTTAATTCACTGGTGTCTTTTGCTTTATCAGAAACTAATTACTTGCTGAACTTTATTTTTCCCAACCAAAGTACCCAAATATCCCCAAGAAAAGGTAAAAGGGAGGAAATGTCAAGTAACTTAAGCAGCAAGAGGCAGAGAGGGAAGAAGTTCTTTTATTCAATCCATGGCCAAGACAGCTAGCCATTAGGTTTCAGACTGACCCATCTGATCCTCTCCCATCTCGTGGAAAGCTGACAGGCTTTATGTGAAATTATAGCCAAAGGAATATTTCTACACCTTCTTTGCATTCATGCCTCCCCAGTGTCAATAAAGTTGTCTTAAATCTTTCTAGAAATCAAAAAACAATCTGGAAACTAACGTTTCCAAAGCAACCTAAAAATCCTTACAGACAGCATTAAAGTTTGCATTGAAGAGCACAGCATTGGCTTTGCTGTTTGGGGAGGTGACTACAGAAAGGCGTTTCCAGTGTATTTCTATTTCACATAGATTAGAAAGAAAACATAATAGGAGGGTATTATGTAGATCCTACTATGCAGAGAGCTGCTTCTCTGGCAAAGTTTAGAATGACTTTGGCACTATCCTCAAAAAAGTTTTTAAGCCATAGAATGGCTACAAAAGGAGAGACCAAATTTAAGTCAGGGGGACAGTGAAAGTTTAAGTTGAGAGGTTGGGCTTTTGAGCAAAGACTTGATTGACAAGCAAGGATTTCAGCAGGTAGAGGGGCAGAGAAGGCTTTGAAGACAGAGGAGATAAGCACAGCCGGAAGCCAGGAGTGGGTAGGGATGGCCTAGGTGGTAGAGTTGCCATCCAGGCTCCCTGTCAATTAAAATTAACACCAGGTCATAATGGAAGAGCTCAGGGATAATGGCAAAGGCCTCTTACAGACAGACCATTTCCTAGGCCAGCAGTAGAGTATAAGCAGTTTTGAGCCTAGGTGAACATATAAACATGTAAAGGATGAACATGAGCAAAGTGTGTGTGTGTGTGTGTGTGTGTGTGTGTGTGTGTGTGTGTGTGTGTGTGTTGGGAGGAGTAAAGGGAAGGTTGGTCAACTTGGAAATTTTCGAAACTAGGAGAGAAGAAAAATGTCATCTGAGGCAGAGAATATGGAACAAGTAGTCACCCTTAGCATTCTAAATTTGCTTTATTTTAAACACCTGACCTGCCTAAGTCCTGGTGGTGGAAATATCCCTATTTTAGAGATGACTGCAGTAGTCTAACATTGCCTAGAGTCTTCATACATTTGAATGAGATCACCATTGCTGCAAAGCTTTGCTTCTATAATTTGGCTTCCAATGTTACTATTGAACATATGGATTAGCAAAAGCATGTGGCCCACTTATTACTAAATATTCACTGTAAATTGACAGAGTGACATTTTCACGTGTACATTGTTCTTTTGTGAGCTTGACTGGCATCAAACTATCTCCAAGAGACCAATATGTACTTAGTGCAAAGAGGAAATCAAATTGTGGGCCCATAAAGCTTGAGACATAGCCAGTATGAGGTGCTCACCAAGGTGCTGCCCTTGAGACACCCAGTCAAAATAAGTAGCCTCAGGGGCATCCTACCTCCCACTCCCAAAATAGGCCAGCAAGGCTGGCCTTAGGCACATTGGAAGAGGAGGTAAAACAAAGGATGCATTAGGAGAAGAAGTTAGGTGTATCATGGAAAGTCTTGAAAATTGTTTTGGCTTGAAGACTGCAGATGCATTGGCAGGGGAAGCCTCACAGTCAGTTCCGCATTTAAAGAGAACCTCTGGTCCCTGAAAGATAGACTGGACTAGGAAAACAAGAGGCAGAGGGCCAATGGTCAGTCTGCTATAACTGTACAGGAGGAGGAAAAGTACAGTAACAACACATAGAGTGAAAGGGTCACTCCTGAGAGACATTTCTTGGCTCCATGCCATATTTATGGTGCCTTGATTTCCTCACTTCTAATATGTGAGAAAGAGTAGCTGCCACCTCCCCCAGAGAAGGGACTCTGTTCTTTCTGGCTCCCTGTATTGTTAAAATAATTTTCAGAAAGCTGCCCTCTTTTCATAAAGCAGGTAGAGGTGTTTAATGGCTCGTGAGGCAAAGCAGAGCTTATGAGCTTCTTCTGACAGGGCACATTCTGGACTTAGCCCAAACACAATTTTCCTCTCCAGGCCTGAAAACTGTTGAATACTGTCTAAGATGATATGACTGCCCCAGACACCAGAGGCCTGACTGAACACAACCTTTGTTGCTCCATGGGTTTCAAATACTTCCATTGCTTTTAGCAGTGCAGGCTCATAGCGTCCCCTGTCCTCTCTTTTCCTGCACAGAATTGCTATATCTTTGGGCAGGTAGCCACATTGGAACAGGTTGTGACACCTTTCTGCCACGTGTTTCACAATTTGTTCCATAGTGAGACCAATCTCTGTGTCATACACCCCAGGCAGACCCTGGGCACAAATTGCTTCCTCATAGGCAGTTTCCTTGAACAATGACAGTGTGTCTGGGGACACACCAGAGGGCAGATTTGCTCTGATCCTCTTCATTTCTTCTTTCATGACCATTGCTATTTCCAGAGCACAATGGATCCCATTGGTAATCGTTTTTCGAGGAAACTGAGCAGATGGAGGGGGGAGGCCATTAATATCTGCATGATGGACTTGGAAAGGGTCCAGAAAAATCCAGAGAATCCCATGATGAAGGTTTTCACTTCCAGCCCCCCTCACCTTTGGATGGGTGATGCTCCTGGCCTTCAGGTACCAGTCTCCATATTTACTGCAGAAATTCTCAGTCTCATCCATCACTATGTGTTTAACCTTTAGGAATTCCCCTTGTAAGAAGGTTTTCCGAGTCACAACTAGGCAGGTGGTTTGTTGGCTATAGGATGAAAGAGAGAATAAGGTTTCAGGCATACAAACAAAGGGAATACCAGGTTTTCATCACTATCCACATTGGAATTAGAGGCTAATTCTTATTAGAGACTGATTCATTAACTCGGTGGTGTCCTAAACACTATAAAACTGCTCTACTTACAAGTTACCTGACAGAATACATAAATTGCAAACCCTACTCTAAATCTGCACATGAAATTTTTTTAAATAAACCCAGGTAGGAGATTTTACTTCTATTACTAGTCCATTTCTGCTGTTTGACAATCCTAAAGATGGGCTCATTACATTGAATGGAAATCTCAAAAGTAACTTACATTTGTTACAATCATTACTTAACTTTCTGTCCTTTTTAGAGCTGGAGAGCAGGTCCCTAGAGGCATAATTTTTATGCCCAAAAGAGATACGGGATAGTTTAAACTCCTCTATTGCAAATATTATCTAAAGCAAATCCTATTTCCCTAGTTACTGGTAGTACAAAACCAAAGCCTCTTTAGATTTTGGTAAGGAAAACATCAGGAGATTGCTGAATCCCATGACATGTCAAGTGAAGATAGAAAATCTATAGGGCTATGCTTCTCTGGGACTGCTACTCTGTTTACTTAGCTCAGTTTTCCTTTATAGTATGTTTTAGCATAGTAGAGGAGGAGGAACAAATTAGAGGAGTCAAGAAACAACCAAGTTTGTTATATAGATATAGATATTTTTTTCAAAGCAAACTTGGTTGTTTCTTGCCTCTAATTTAGATCCAAGTAATTTCATTCATTCCTACAGACTTCCTGATTTACATGTGCAGTCCTTGGGGATTTACTCACCCTATGCCTTGAATCACAGCTACTCACATTCTTCTCTACTTGTTTCGACTGTGTAGACTTCCTAAAGTAAAACACTGATTCTTAGCTCCCTCATATTAGGGGTTCAATAGATACTTGAATTTGCCTTTTGATTGGGATATTTTTAAACTTACCCATACATCATAGCCCTTAGCACAGTTTACAAGATATTTCATAATTCAGAATCTGCTTCCTTTCTAACTTCATCACCTGTTACATACCCCTACTCCCTCCCTACTCCAGTAAGACCTACCATTTTTATTCTCGCATGTGCTTCTGCAGTTGCTGTGTGCCCTTTGCCTAAAAAGCCCTCATTTTGTCCATTCTCTTAAGAGTGTGCCCAAGGATCTCCTTCACCCAGGACTATATGCTGACCAACTTCCAACCTAAGTTAAGATAAGCATATCTTTATTTTCATATTAATTGCACAACATTCACTTTGTTTATTTTTTTCTTATCTCCCTTATTGGGTTTTAGGACCCCATCTTCAATGTGATTTTCCCTGATAACACTAAATTTACACATTCCTAGCATATAAGTGGTGCCCAAAAGGATTTATTGGATACATAAGTAAACCAAACCAAAAATTAAAATGAGTTTTCCCTCATTTGCTAGATGGTATAACAACCAATTTCTTTTACTACACTGAAAGGTAAAGATTTAAATCAGAGCAAATTGCATGTTTTCTGAAACTGTTCATTCAGAATAAGTCAAACAAATGAAGACATTTTATAAACAAAATGAAATGGGTATTTAAATTCAAGTTCCTGTTAGGTATAATGTCTAATTAACTGAAATATGACTTTAAAGCATTAAATATCAAGCAAAATGTATATTTAAAACAAGACAGGCTTATTTCTACTTTTCTTCAAGTTAAGGCCAGAGATTGTAGGGGAAAAAATGTTTCCAGTTAAAGAAATTTAAAGTGATATATAGTTGGCTAATTTGTAATGAGATGTTTAAGCCTGAGCATTACAAAGTACCCATTTGTAGCTCAACTACCTGATCATTTGGAAAAGCGTATAGACTTTGGGCTCTCACATTTATGCAACTAAGGGCTCATAACATCTTAAACTAGAAACACAGATTACTTTTAGGATACTGTTGAAAAGACTGACTAAATATGTTTATTGTGTTGAGTTAGTGGAACTCTTACGTCACGTAATCCTTTAAGGAGTCACTTTCACAAACATAAAGGATCTCTTTTGGTTTGCAGTGGAACAAATCCTTAATTTTCTCCACGATCTTTATGGCTAGGGCTCTCTTCCTGGTTCCTGGAAAGCAGTGGATAAACAATTCTCGCGTCTCCTGAAGGCTTTCTGAAAGCAACCCACATTGCTCCTCTATGAGCAAGTTGAAAAATTCACAGCCCAGCTGGTCACTCAGAAGAGATCTGGAACACAGTGAAACTACAATAAGGGCCTGCAATAAGTCTTCCATTTCATCCTTGGAAGCAAGCCTGTAGGATTGGGGGTAATGAATGGGGATTTCATCGGGACTGCACTGTGTGCTGGACAGATGCATGAGCCTCGGGATAACACACAGTTTCCCTGTGTAACCACCAATGGTTCCCAGTTTCTGCTTTAACCAATGAGCAGTGTTTCGGGCATATTCAAGCCCTCCAATCCAACCGGGGTGTATTAAGATCGTATAGAGTACCACGGGACTGTTAACTGCTATTAGGAGAGCATCACACAGGACATCCCGCTCTTTCCTTAAGCCAACATCACTAGCCCAGCTTCTAGAAAATATCACAGTCCCCTGAGAGCAAGGATATATCTGTGTCTTCATTAATTCCTTGAGTCCTTTATGATCCGAGAAGAGCTTCTTACAGAGGGATTCTGGTTTAAACTGTATCTCTTCCTGTGTCACTGAAAA
Source organism: Proteles cristata cristata (assembly GCA_017311185.1). NCBI lineage: Eukaryota > Metazoa > Chordata > Mammalia > Carnivora > Hyaenidae > Proteles > Proteles cristata. Next base: position 43,226 of record JAESUZ010002325.1, read on the forward strand.
TGCAAGAAATAGAAATTACAAACTAAAATTTACAAAAGCATATTGTAAGTATTCCTGCAACATCCTAAGAAGAAATGAATCTAGCCATGGAACTATGGGTTTCCTTGTCTACAAAGAAAGTGCCCCCTCTTTATTTTGATGTGGCCTCAATAATTTGTTTTTGTTTTTGTTTCCCTTGGCTCAGGAGACATATCTAGAATGATCTTGTAATTGCAATACTGGGTATTTACCCAAAGAATATGAAAACACTAATTCAAAGGTATATAGGCACACCTATGTTTATTGCAGCATTACTTACAATAGCCAAACTATGGTAGCAGCCCAATTGCCCATTGATATATGTATATGATGGAATATTTTTTGGCCATAAAAAAGAATGCAATCCTGCCATTTGCAATGACATGGATGGATCCAGAGAGTATTATGCTAAGCGAAGTAAGTCAGTTAGAGAAATAAAAATACCATATGATTCCACTCATATGTGGAATTTAAGAAACAAAATAAATGAATAAGGGGGAAAAAGACACAAACCAAAAAACAGACTTTTAACTATAGAGAACGATCAGATGGTTATCAGAGGAGAGGTTGGTGGAGGCATGAATATGAAGGGAAGTAAGAGTGTACTTATCTTGGGGTGCCTGTGTGGCCCAGTCACTTGAGCACTGACTTTGGCTCAAGTCATGATCCCACAGCTTGTGAGTTCAAGCCCTGCTTTGGGCTCTGTGCTGACAGCTCAGAGCCTGGAACCTGCTTCCATTTCTGTGTCTACCTCTCTCTCTCTGCCCTTCCCCCACTTGCATTTAAAAAATGTCTTTTTTTTTAAATTTTTTAAATGTTTTATTTATTTCTAGGAGAGAGAGAGAGAGAGACAGCGTGAGCAATGGAGGGTCAGAGAGAGAGGGAGTCACAGACTGAAACAGGCTCCAGGCTCTGGGCTGGCAGTCAGCACAGAGCCCGACGCGGGGCTCGAATCCACGAACCGCGAGATCGTGACCTAAGCGAAAGTCAGACGCTTAACCGACTAAGCCACCCAGGCGCCCCTAAAAAATCTTTTTAAAACATTTTTTAAAAGACTACACTTATCTTTTTTAAAAATTTTAACATTTATTCATTTTTGAGAGACCAAGAGAGACAGTGTGAGTGGGGGAGGGGCAGAGAGAAAAGGACACACAGAATCTGAAGCAGGCTCCAGGCTTGGAGCTGTCAGCACAGAGCCCAACGTGGGGCTCGAACTCATGAACCACAAGATCATGACCTAAGCTGAAGTCCGATGCTTAACTGACTGAGCCACTCAGGCACCCAAGAGTACACTTATCTTGATGAGCACTGAGTAATATATGGAACTGTTGAATCATTGTATTGTGCAAATGAATTAATATAACACTAGTTAGCTACCCTGGAATTAAAATTTTTAATTAACTCAATAATTAAAAAAAATAATAAAGCACCCCATCTTCACAGGCTAGGACTATGAAGTTCCCATTTCTGGCAGCTCTCTGTGCAGGGGAAGGCAACAGGGAGGAGTCTTCACAGAGTAGCCTCCTGGTAACTTCTCCTCAGCCCCAAGTATTCTGCTACTGCTAGGAAGGTATTTCTTCCTGCTAAGGTTGTGTGTGTGTGTGTCTGTGAACCTGATGCTTTAGGGATCCGAAAACTTTCCTTGTGGACGTTGATTCTTAACCTGTGGCAATTTTGACCCCTGGCTGGGGGGCTCATTTGGCAATGTCTGGAATATTTTTTGTCATAGCTGGAGAGTTGCTACCAGCATCTAGTGAGTAGAGGGCAGGAATGCTGCTAAATATCCAATTTAATTCCTTTAAGTCACAAGGCAGCCCCCCTCAATAAAGAATTATCCAGCTCAATGTCAATAGTGCCAAGATTGAGAAGCTCTGTCGTAGGAAGAGTCCAGGTGACCCCGTGATTCACATGTGGGTTTTTTTCACTGTTTATTTTTAGTTTTGAGAGAGAAGGAGTGTGTGTGTGAGAGACAGAGAGAGAGAGAGAGAGAGAGCAGTTGAGGGGCAGAAAGAGAAGAAGACACAGAATCCAAAGCAGGCTTCAGGCTCTAAGCTGTCAGCACAGAGCCTGTTGCAGGGCTCGAACCTATGAACTGTGAAATCATGACCTGAGACAAAGTTGGATGCTTAACCAACTGAGCCACCCAGGCACTCTGGTTCACCTCTTTCTATTGGAAAGCCAGGGGGCAGCTCTCGTGGTATAGACTTAAAGAATTTAAGAGAATTCCTACATTTTCTCAAATTTGGAGAACAAAAGCCACATATGGCCCCAAAGCACACAGAAATATAATGTGGATACAATAACTGAGAAACAAGAGTCCATCGTATATATTATTTCAGAACCAGTATGTCTACATTTGACCTCCTCTAAGAACTAATGCCTTGGACTAATTGCTACCAATTCCTCTGAACTTATAATTTTTTGTAAACCCTGTGTTCAATGTAGGGTTCAAACTCACAACCCCAAGATCAAGAGTTTCATACTCTACCAACTGAGCCAGCCAGGCACTCCCCAACTTTATCATTATTATTATTATTATTATTATATTTTAATTATAATTTTGGGGAGGTTCATGTCCAGTGTGCAGCCCAGTGCAAGGCTTGAATTCACAACCCTGAATCAAGACCTAGGCTGAGATCAAGAGTCACTATTTAACCAACTGAGCCACTGAAGCCCCCCCCTCCACAACTCAGTTTTAGAAAATAAAGTCCCTTTAGCTGTGATGAAGAAGGAATACCTGGAAACAGACGTTGTTGTAGAGGCCTCTTAAATTCCAGGATTTTCATGGGAGGTGATGGGTTTCCTAGGGCTGATGGAGCTGGTGAACTCAGGTGAAAGCTGTAGTCAGTGGTCAGACTGGAAGTTGCTAAACAAATACATGGTAAGTTGTTTCAGACAAAAAAAAGAAAACTCTTTTTTATTGCTTACTACTGTTGACATGAGATGTGCAGCATGCCTGAGACACTCACACTTTCTCGGGCTCAAACGGTTCACACATGTTAGGGAAGGAAGCCTGGGGACTCCTGCAGGGTCATGCATCTTCTAAGTCACTGCGTGACTCATTTTAAGCAAGTCATTTCCTCTCTCTCATGCAAAAGTGAGCTGTTGGCCCCTAACGTTTCCTTCTAACTCTGATATTCTGATTCTGGGTCACTCCTAAGAGGAAAGGCTGCTGGTGAGTGATCAAAAAAAGTCTAGCACAGTATTTTTTAAATTTTGTTATATTTTGTTTAAGCCCCTATTCAAAGTTTAGATGGATCAGAAAGCGGCAGGATCTCTAGACTGGGGTGTGTCCATATGAGAAAAGTAAACTTAAACAAATTTAGGACAGGGGAATGATTTAGCAAAATCACTAAATTCTTGATCCCAGCTTCTTTTATTAAATTGGGAACATATTGAACAGGAAGACAAACTGAAGATTAATTAATCTTCTAATTAAAAGATTAATTAGAAATCACCAGGGCTGAATCTGAGCCAAACTGTAAGTGAAAACACTATGAGTCCTCCTCCCCCATCCCCATCCCCTGCTCAGTATGTCCTTTTGCATTGGTTTTCCCCCACTTGGTAGTGCCCCAAGCCCACTGGTTGAAGGTATTAGCTCTTAATGTTACAGAAACCATTCAAGTTTGTCAATAAGCTTCCCTTAAAAGACTTAGTGGAGGGGCGCCTGGGTGGCTCAGTTGGTTGAGCATCTGACTTCTGCTCAGGTCATGATCAGCATGCTGGTGGGTTCGAGCCCAACATTGGGCTCTGTGCTGACAGAGCCTGGAGCCTGCTTAGGATTCTGTGTCTCCCTCTCTCTCTGCCCTGCCCCCACTCAGGATCTGTCTCTCTCTCTCAAGAATAAACATTTAAAAAAAAGAGAAAGAGAGAGAATTAGTGGAGTCGTCCTTAAATAGTGTTTTTCCCAAATATTGTCTTGAAAGCGACACTTCGGTTAATGTTTTTCACTAGGAAAACTAGCCTGCAAAATTCTTTCAACAGGCAGTTTCCGTGCATAAAAAGGGAACTTTCACTAATTCACAGCTGATTGGATAAATTTCCCAAAATGGACTAAAATCCAAGCATTTCTTGACCTCAAAGAGTTCATATTCTGAGTCTTTGGAACTGAAAATATTTTTTTAACATTTTATTTTTAAGTAATCTCTACACCCACCTTGGGGCTTAAACTCAAGATCAAGAGTTGCACACTCCACCAACTGAGCCAGGCAGGCACTCTGGAACTGAAAATATTTTCAAGAGAATACTGAAATGGGAGAATATTTGTAAGCAAAATCACTTTCTATTATTCTTCAACTAAATTACCTGACCAAATACCCACAGAAGGCACAGAAGGGGTTTCTCCCTGGCTGACTAGATTATGACTTCTCTTCTGCTTTACCTGGTTGAATATCCAGCATCATGGCCACCCAGTGCTCTGCCGTCAGCCTTGTGACAGAATTGTCCCTCATGATCCAAGAATCCGGGGCTTCTGTGAATACTACACAGCAGAAGGGTTCCACGTGAACAACACAGACATAGCCATACAGGACATCGTTTTGGTACACATTCAAGATTTTGGTAGTGAAATCCACCTTTGGCTTCTCACAGCAGAAGTGGAAGGTTGGCAATTTTTCTACACAGTTTTCTATTTCCTTTTTTAGTAAGTCGGGGTTCATTTTTTCTCTCTTACACCCAAACACTTCTTTGCTCTTATCATCTACTCCAATAATTAGGTATCCCCCGAGCGTGTTGGCAAACGCAGAAACATAATGAGGCAGCATTTCTTTAATCCGAGGGACAATCTTTTTGGTGGTGAACCTTTTCAACTCAACATGTGTTGACTCTGTAAAATTGAGTTTCTCCTTATACAGGAGCCTGTCCTTTTGAAACAGTTCTGAGGCAGACATCCTCATATCTTCCTCTTCCTGAATGTATCCATCAGGAACTTTCTGAGAACTCCACTCCTTCACCTTCGATCTTCCTCTTTGGGCTCTGGACTGCTTCTCTCTGAGGAGCTCCAGGGCACTGCTGGCACTCAGGTTGACAGTGGAAGTCACAGCTCTCTGGTACAGATTGGAACGCAAGCTGCAAATCCGTAGGGGGAGGCTGGAAACATCTGGGCTCCAGGACTTTACAAAAATCAGGAGATTGTGCCCCTGCTGCACATAGTCAAGGTATTTCTGTGAACCTGAAGGAAGGAGCTTCTGAAAAGAAGTTTCCAGGTCTTGTCCCAGCCCATGGCATCGGTAACTGTAGGTTTTATCATCAATCTCTGCTTTGATCACACCCCCTCCAGAATTTAATAGTGCACACGTAGCTTGGATGATTTTTGCATTCTGCATTCTTTTCAGATAGCTATCGGCCATCTTCTTCCTACTCTCTTCTCCAAAAGTCACCCTGCCCACATGTACAACTGTCTCCGGATAGAGCATTTCCATGTCTGTCTGGAGGCCTGCCATCCCAGCAGCTCCTCTGCGCTCCAAACAATAACAGAAAGGTGTTCCTGTAAATAACCTGGACAGAAATGTGGTTTCTATATTAACAAGAATCCTAGAGATTACAATATTTTCTTCAAAGTTACAGATTACTGGAGATAAATTTTAACATTGGAAACACTCTTTGATATTACTGTTTTCTAACAACTTTGCCAAGATCCCAAGCCTTTCCAGTATGAAGAGGCATAGATAAAGATAAATACTTAATATTTTACCATAATGGAAAAATTATATTGCTGAAACTGTTAGTTGTTTTTCATTTAAAATCAAGAAGCAGCAACAGTGAGCCCAGGCATAAGGGGACAGGTTGGCACAGGAGCCAAAGCAACTTATAGGAAATATTCAGAAGCAGAAGTTGAAGTCAAAGGATACTCCTATTTATAATTCAAAGTGAAAGGAAGGCAATAGAGAACTAAGGGAGCATAGTTCTGGGGGTATATGTGATGTGGTCTTACTATAAAAACAAACATAAAAGTTGATAATCTTTATGTGCTATTTTATACATTTGAAACATTTTACTCCTGGAAGAATGTCTATTGATACCAAATGCAGAAATCGTTTTAGCTCTTCAAACCTTCTTCTAAATATACATTTATTCATACACAGTGTGAAGTAGGAGCAGGAGTGTTCTTTCTCTTCTAAATAGTTCTGCCTTACACTGTGGGAGCCTTTAAGGCCTGGAAGAGAATGTGAGCCCTTGGGACATAGTCCTTAAACTGTGGTCGACTTCCTTTTTGCTTCACAGACCAGAGAGCAGCCATCCGATTTGAACTCAGGGATCTGAAGCAAATGTTTCAGAAATGCCCCGCTTAACTTTTATCAACTTAACTTTTTATACCCAGCAAGAGGGGAAGAAAGCAGATATCCCACAAGATGGGTACCCTCCTCTGCCATCAGTTTGCTCTTGGTTGCCTTCTCACTTCCTCCAGGCAAACCAGAATCACTCTGATAAATTGTTTTTTCATATGTGAGCATCTTCTATAGGCCAATGTAAAAGTATGGCTCTTAGAGAAATTTCTAAAAACATTCTATTCATATAATAGAATCTCAGAAGTGTTGGAAGGAACTTTAAAGATCTTCTGGTCCAACTATTTATCTGATTCTTAAGTCCTCTCTATAATATTCCCAACTCATCTTTTTGGTAACTGCTTGAACACCTCCAGCAACCAGTAGCTCACTACCTCTCAAATTAGTCACTTCTATTTCCTTTTTTAAAAAATTTTAGCAACTGCTTGAACACCTCCAGCAACCAGTAGCTCACTACCTCTCAAATTAGTCCCTTCTATTTCCTTTTTTTTTTTTTTTAATTTTTCTATTTATTTCTGAGAGAGAGAGAGAGGGAGACAGTGTGAGCAGGGGAGGGTCAGAGAGAGAGGGAGACACAGAATCTGAAGTAGGCTCCAGGCTCTGAGCTAGCTGTCAGCACAGAGCCTGAGGCGAGGCTCGAACCCACAAATCATGAGATCATGACCTGAGCCAAAGTCGGATGCTTAACTGACTGAGCCACCCAGGTGCCACAATCCCTTCTATTTCCTGACAGCTCTGTTAGAAATGGCTTCCTGATTTTCAGCTGTAATTTGTCTCCCTATAATTTCCACCTGCTGGGACCCACAGAATGAATCTAACTGCTTTTGACCTAGCAAACCTGTACTCTAAACTTGATTGCCAAGTCTCACTGATATTACTTGGATGCTGATAACAACTATGATAGATACAAAGTCTTCTGAGATTCTAGCTCCATATGAACATCCTTTGTACATTTCCCCAAATTTACTTGTTTCCCTTTATGGGTTTACAAGTCAGCTACTCTTTTACTAAGTCCTTTGTACTCTCAGACATCAATTACACCTAAGATGAGATGGATGAGATTTTAAAAAAAATTCTTTTTTACCTGATACTCTTGCTTTTCCTCTTGCTGTTTCAGTTCCACATCTGGCTCTGGTCTGAATATCTGCCTTCTGTCACAGCCCCTGCTGCCTTCTGATATCAGCCTGGGAGGAGCAAGAACTCTGCCAGACTCCCCTAGTCTTCATAACATTGACCCACTGAGGAAGGGTGATAAGAATTCAAGAAAAGCCTATGACAGGGCAGATTAGCAAGCCAGTCTCTGACCTCTGGAAGTGAATGAAGTGGTAATGGAAAAATTCAGGGGGTTTTAAGTGAGGGGCCAAAGCTAAACTTCCCACCTCTAAAGAAGAGAGTGTCATTTCCATATATTATACAGGCATCTCCTGCCCCAGGGAACTTCATTTCATAGCCCTACCTTTATTTTAAAGTAGGCTGCCCTTGGGGTACCTGGGCAAGTGTCTGACTTCAGCTCAGGTCATGACCTCATGGTTTATGAGTCCGAGCGAGCCCTGCTTTGGGCTCAGGGCCTGCTTTGAATTCTCTCTCCCTCTCTCTCTGTGCCCCTCCCCTGCTCACACTCTCTCTCAAAACTAAATAAACATTAAAAAAAAGTAGGCTTAAGTGTCCATCAACAGATGAATGGATCAAGAAGATGTGGTTTATCTATACCATGGAATACTACATGGCAATGAGAAACAATGAAATCTGGCCATGTGTAGCAACATGGATGGACCTTGAGGGTGTTATGCTGAGCGAAATAAGTCAGGCAGAGAAGGACAAATATCATATGTGTGCACGTATAGGAGGATTAGGAGGAACTTAACAGAGGACCAAGGGGGAGAAGGAGAGTGGAAACGGTGGGGGAAAGGGAGAGAGGCAAACCATGAGAGACTCCTGAATGCTGACAAAAACTGAGGACTGGTGGATGTGGGGGGGAGGAGGGGTGGGCATGGAGGAGGGCACTTGTGGAGATGAGCACTGGGTGTTATGTGGAAACTAATTTGACAATAAACTATTTGTAAAAAAAAAAAAAAAAAAAGTAGGCTTCCCTGTACATACCCATTATGAGAAATGTTAGCCTATTCCATTACCCTCCAAATCACTTCTTCTCTCCTACTTACTTTTGTTCTCTTTTCCCTACTCTTTCTCTTTGTTATGTATAAGACCCAGCCTAGAAAAATGCTCATTGATGAGGGGCTGGTTATCACTGGGTGAGAGGGCTGCACATGACTTTTTATCTAATTTTTTTTCTTTCCTTTTTGTTTTTCTTTAGCTTTTTTGTCTTCTTCCAAACAGTCCACAGTGAACATCAATTATTTTTATAATTAAAACAATTAAATAAAAAAACGGATGCAAGACAATTATCTCTTTTGGGGATGCTGGTTATGTAGCAGGATTCTTGCACAGAGAGTCATGACACTGAGGCTTTTTAACTTCCAGGAAGCAACTTTATTCATGCGGGCACCGGATCAGTTGGCCTCATACCCAAAGAACTGAGCCCCGAATATCACGTGGCATAGGCGTTTGGGGTTTTTTTTTTTTTATACATTTTCAATTTCTTTTTCTCTCATATATGGTAACACACAAAAATGTAGTCTGATAAATAGTCCCAGTTTACAAGTTCATGAGGGATGTTGTCATGTAGGTGCATAGCCAGGTTACCTTGAAGTTTTCTCTTCCTTTTTTTTCTCTCTCCTGAGGGAGGAGACTCTACCACACTTCCCCCTTTGACGCTCGGATCCCTCCATTTTGGGCCAAAGAGCATCATCTTGGTTCAGAGGTTTATATTTCCATAACATCATTACATGAGTGGCTGTCTTTCACTCAACCATGGCCTCAGTGAGACTGGAGACAGACTATACAATCAAGAGAGCTAAGCAGGGTATGATCAAACACCCTTCCAAAATTAGTAGGATAATTCCCATGAGGGTTTTGAATCCCCCGAGAGTTTAAAACTACCCTCCAAATAACTTCCTGGGGTTCCAACCCTTCCAGGTCTGGACAGGGACATGAGCAAGGCTTCTCATTTGATCTGTGATTTCTTCTATGACTTTTCCCTCTTCATCTATCTGTAGGCAGCAGTGGCTCAGATTAAACTTTCCACAAACATCTCCTTCACAAGCAAGCAGGTAATCTAAGGCCAAGTGATTTTCATAGATGGCATTGCACATTTTGGTTTGCTGCTTGACTAGTAAGTTAAGGGCCCTGGCAGCTTCATTGGTTATAATTTCTACAACTGCTTGCAGTCTAACTATGTGGTTTAGGATGTAAATGGGAGTGTGGTAGCCCCAGGACCCATCCTCTGCCCAGGTGGCAGGGCCACATTATTGGATTATATGCTTGAGAGGCCATTTATCATTTTTCCTTTTGCCAATTTGCAAGGCATCCTGCTTTATTTGAGCCTCTCTATCTCTGTGCATTTGAACTCCCAAATGTTCTCCCCTTCAATGGGAGTGGGAAGAAAGATGGATGGATAGTCCCCAGCACACATAACCCTGACCAGCCTGAAGGAAGTACTGTATAGGCTGTTCCCCCACATATCCAGTATAGTCCACTTGGGGCCTGCCATTTGATGGCTGCATCAGTGTTGTCCCAGGCCTCTCAGAGATGAGAGAAGTTAAACAAGGAGTGAGGGTCTGGCTCAAAGTGACCCCGGGACCCCCACCATTGGGTTTCCTAGGTGGTTTAATGATAAAACCTGTAACTTAGACATGTTGAGTTTCCAACAGGGATAGTGAATTTTTTCCCCCTTGGGCAAGACAGTTCTTCCCAACGATTGAGGTTTTGAGGAGCCAAACCCAGGTACTGGAACTGGGGTACTTTGTTCCATTATAAGGCTCTAGGGGATCTAGTTATCTGGCCTTCCATGGTCATTGGTTCCCCCATGTGGGTTCCCCCACATATATAGCATGAAGAGATCTTTAGGATCTGGGTTATAGTCTCTGCCATGGCTAGAAACAAGTTCCTTGCTGTGACTGAAATGGGTGGGGGACTACTTCTTATTTCTTCAGAGAAGGAGTGGAAGACTTGGTGGAATGCGGTTGGATGGGTGGTAGTGAGCTTCTTGAAATATAGCACAGTCGCTGGGATTCTGCCTTGCCCATAGATTCAGATGCCAATTCGGGTGCCCCATTGCCACTTGTAGTCTTTTGGGTTAGTGATAGTGAAATTAACAGGGTTACAGGCTTTTTATTGACAACCTGATTTAGCAGCCATCTTCTGAATGAGTGCTATTGTGCCTTTTTTTTCCCATGTAGCCCATGAAACACAACTCCAACTAGTGCATAAAAATTCAGCTGTATAGGCACATAAACCATTTTCCTCACACATGTATTTGTCATTGAGTCAGTATTTTTGCTGCCGATCTAAGCCTCAACACGGTATATCAAGAGTCCTCAGGCCCTCCATGATAAGTGCCCACTTTTCTCATATGAGAGATGTCTCTGTGCCTATACCAATAATGCACATACATCAAACAGTATTGATACCGGACACTTGGGGTTAGTGATTTGTGTCCGACTGATCAAGGTCCCCCTTCCTGGTGGGATTGGACTTCTAACCAATCTCATTTGGGGAGTATTGCGGGTCAAAGCAAGTGTATTGACTCCCCCACTGGCAGATGGAATACGTGGTCTTATTGTGTATGCACGTCCCCAGGGTCTTTCCCTGGCATGAAAGTGGGTATGGTATAGTAAGATCCATGTGACTCCCTGGCCTGACCTGGTTATACGAATACTTGGGTCACAGGGGGAGAGATCTAGGTTTACAAGCAGGTTCCAGATTAAAAGCAACCAATACCAACAAAACATCCTACCCACAAGAGGAAAGTGAATGCTAACAGAAACCTCTCACCACATTTCCAGCTTGCTGAGGCAAACTCTGCCAATCCAATAGCAAGAAGTAGGGCAAAACTTGCAATAACAGTGAGAGACATGGGGTGGGAGTGCATCACAATAAGAAGGCAGATACAGAAAACAAGGACAGTCTATTTATTTCACTGGACTGGCGATTGCTCAAGCATCTGCCGTGCATAGATTAGTCAGCTTCTGGAGTGACTAAAGCAGGGCCGCAGTCTCCTGCCAGTTTCTGCCATTGCAGATTGCTTCTTCTGTATGGTCAGCCTACATGGCATGGATGGATCAGGAATCCACTCCCAGTTCTAGGATGCTGGCTTCACTCTGCTGTGGTGTATCCAGGGACCCACTTCAGCTACTTTTACTGCAGTAGGGGTAGACAAAATGACAGTGAATGGGCCCCTACAAAGGGGCTGGAGAGGTTGGACATTCCACTCCTTTACCCCTATAGCATCTCCTGGCTCAAAGGAGTGAGCATCTATGGTCAGACTCACAGGCAATCGCTCTTTAACCTATCGGTGTAGGGTGGTTAGAGTAGAGCCCAGAGCCTGCATCTGTTGCCTTAGGGTTAGATTGCCTATCTTATTTAAATCTCACCGTATGCCCTTAATAATTCGGGGAGGGCACCCATAAAGGGTTTCCTAAGGGGAAAGCCCTGTTTGCTTATTGGGGCTACACCTGATTCTTAATAAGGATATTGGCAACACCTGATCCTAATGCAGATGGGTTTCTTGGCAGTTTACTTAATTGTAGTTTCAGAGTCCTGTTCATTCATTCCACCTTCCTGGAGCTCTGGGGTCAGTATTCAGAATGTAACTTCCAGTTGATCTTTAGCCTTTTTGCCATGAGCCGCACCATCTCAGCCACAAAAGCCAACCTCTATCTGAACCCATAGTGATAGGGATCCCAAATCATGGGATAATTTCATTTAGAAGAAATCAGGCCACTTCAGGTGACTTTTCTGTTCGAGGAGGGAAAGTTTCCACCCAATCTGAGAAAATACATACAAAGACCAACAGATATTTACAGCCTCAGAGTGGGGGGAGCTCAGTGAAGTCCACCATCACATTTTCAAATGGGGCTCCCCCAACATTCTACACCCCAGGAGAGGCCTTGGGTCCCTGATGTGGGTTTTTCCAGGTGCAGGTTTCACATTGCTCCCATACTGCCTGGGCTATGCTGGAGTGTTGTCTCAGCGACTTAACATTGTCTCAAGGGCTATCCAGCCAATGTGAGTTTCCTGGTGGAACTGCTTAACAAAGGCTAGAGCCAGGGTCTCAGGAATTGCTAGTTGGCCATCTTCAAATTTCCACCATCTATCTGGGAGGTAGTTTCCATTTCCAGTCTTAAACCAAGTACTTTCATGGCATGAGTAATTAGGGTACCATTCTGCCATGGGTTGGGGAACAGTGCAATGGTTAAAGCCGCTGGTTTTGTTGCTCCTTTGGAAGCTGCTAGCTTTGCTTCTTGCTCTGCCTTATGCTTTCCCCATGCAGCTGTGGTGTCTCCCCTTTGATGTCCCTGGCAATGCATGACAGCCACACTTTTAGGGGCCCACACAGCATCTAAGAGTTTAAGGATTTCCTTATCATATTTTGTCTTTTCCTCTTGAGTTTATTAGACCCTTCTCTTTGTATAAGGCCCCATGTACATGGAGGATGGTGAGGTCACATTTAAAATCTGTGTATATATTAACACATGTGTCCCTGCGCCAGTTGGAGGGCTTGGGTTAGAGTAATTAGCTCTGCATTTTGTGTCGAAATCCCCTCCGGCAGGGGCTCTGCTTCGATGACAGAGTTCAGGTTCACCACGGAATGACCTGCAAGACGCTCTCTCCTCTTTACAAAACTGCTACCATCAGTGAAATATTCAGTATCAGGGTCTTTGAGGGACTGATCCTCAAGTCTGGTTAGCTGGAGAACACCTCATCCATGACTTCAATGCATGGTCTGGCTGGCCTGGCCCAACAGGCAATAGGGTTGCAGGGTTCAGGGTCTGCACCTCTTCCAGGTGAATGTGCGGGTTCTCACATAGCATTCCCTGATATCTGACCATCCTGGCATTAGTTAGCCAGTCTTGTCCCTTGTATTCCATTCATGTCTATACTGAATGTGGCACTCAGACTGTCAAATCCTGTCCCAAGTTAACTTGTTGGCCTCAGACACTACGAGGGCTGTGGCTGTCAGTGCCTGTAGGCAGGGGGACCAGTCTTAGGCCACAGAGTCAAGTTGCTTGGAGATATATGCCACCGGGTGATGCCATGATCCCAACATCTGAGTTAGGACTCCCACTGCAATACAAATTCACTCATGGACATACAGAAAGAAAGGCTTGGTCATGTCTTTTTTATTTTTTTTAATGTTTTATTTATTTCTAGGAGAGAGAGAGAGAGACAGCGTGAGCAGGGGAGGGTCAGAGAGAGAGGGAGTCACAGACTGAAACAGGCTCCAGGGTTGATATCCAGAATCTACAAGGAACTCACCAAACTACACGCCCGAAAAACAAACAACCCAGTGAAGAAATGGGCAGAAGATATGAACAGACACTTCTCCAAAGAGGACATCCAGATGGCCAACAGACACTTGAAACGATGCTCAGCATCCCTCCTCATCAGGGAAATACAAATCAAAACCACACTGAGATACCACCTCACGCCAGTCAGAGTGGCTAAAATGAGCAAATCAGAGAACTCTAGATGCTGGCGAGGATGTGGAGAAACGGGCACCCTCCTACACTGTTGGTGGGAATGTAACTGGTACAGCCCCTCTGGAAAACAGTGTGGAGGTTCCTAAGGAAACTAACAATAGAACTCCCCTATGACCCAGCAATAGCACTGCTAGGAATTTACCCAAGGGATACAGAAATGCTGAGGCATAGGAGCACATGTACCCCAATGTTCATAGCAGCACTCTCCACAATAGCTAAAACATGGAAAGAGCCTAAGTGTCCATCAACAGATGAATGGATCAAGAAGATGTGGTTTATCTATACCATGGAATACTACATGGCAATGAGAAACAATGAAATCTGGCCATGTGTAGCAACATGGATGGACCTTGAGGGGGTTATGCTGAGCGAAATAAGTCAGGCAGAGAAGGACAAATATCATATGTGTGCACGTATAGGAGGATTAGGAGGCGCTTAACAGAGGACCAAGGGGGAGAAGAAGGGCGGAAATGGTGGGGGAAAGGGGGAGAGGCAAACCATGAGAGACTCTTGAATGCTGACAAAAACTGAGGACTGGTGGATGTGGGGGGAGGAGGGGTGGGCATGGAGGAGGGCACTTGTGGGGATGAGCACTGGGTGTTATGTGGAAACTAATTTGACAATAAACTATTTGTAAAAAAAAAAAAAAAAAAAAAAAAAGAAACAGGCTCCAGGCTCTGAGCTGGCAGTCAGCACAGAGCCCGACGCGGGGCTCGAACCCACGAACCGCGAGATCATGACCTAAGCGAAAGTCAGACGCTTAACCGACTAAGCCACCCAGGCACCCCGGCTTAGTCATGTCTTAGAGCCCTACACCAGGCACTTTAGTAAGGGCTCACTTTTTCTCAAAGGACTTTTGCTGTATTGATTTCCACATCAGGGGTTCCCTCTTCCCCTCTCCTTTATAGCCTCATAAAGGGGTTTTTTCAGGACTTAAAAGTTATGTATATAGATTCTACAGAAACCTGTGGCCCTGAGAAACTACAGAACCTGATGTCGGGTTGTCAGAGCTGGGATTGAGCAAACAGCCTGCTTCCTCTCTAGGCTGAGTTGGCGCTGCCCCTGAGACAGGTGAAAGCCAAGATATTTGACCTTCTCCTGACAGATCTTGGCCTTTTTCCTCCAGACCTTGTAACCGGTTTTCCATAAGAGGGTAAGGAGCTGCTGAGTCCCTTCCATGCAAACCTCCCGGGACCTCCCGGCTAGCAGCAAGCCATCCATGTACTGAAGCAGGACACAGTCTTATTGATCCACTGCAAAGGCTTTTAAGTCAGAGGTTATGCAATGCCGAAAAAGGTTGAGAAGCTTTTGAACCCTTGAGGCAACTTGGTCCAAGTTAATTGGCCCTTGTCACCATTTTTAGGATCCTCCATTGGAAGGCAAAGATCAATTAGCTCAGGGGGGGGGGGTGCATGTGGATGCAGAAAAAGGCATCTTTAAGGTTCAAACAGGCGAAGAAGGTGGCTTTAGCAGGAATGAGCCCCAAAAGTGTATAGGGGTTTGGGATCACTGGGTATATGGTGACAGTTACCTGGATCACTGCTAGCAGGTTCTGAACCAGCCAATAGTTATCTGTTCCTGGTTTTGGACAGGCAAGAGGGTCATGTTCCAAGGCAACTGGCATGGTCGGAAGATCCCATACTTTAAAAGTCACTCCAGGTGTTTTTGGATCCTGACCCGTGTCTTGCGAGGGATGAAGTATTATCTCTGGCGGGTGGGCTCTGCCCCTGGCTTTAATTCCTCAACCACAGGGGGTATGTTTTGGGCCAGTCCTGGTGGGTAGTCTTCAGCCCACACCCCTGGGACCTTAAAGGGAAGCTCAGGCATCAGTTGTGGTTTTTCCTTGAGACTGTAGACACCACTCCTCCCCTTGGGGAATCATTAGAGTCATAATCTTTGCTTCTGGTTTCCGTACAGTCAGAGCAGCCTGTCCCTGAGAGTTGAAAGGTATCTGGGCCTGCAGCTTTCCCAGTAGCTCATGGCCCATTAG
Source organism: Proteles cristata cristata (assembly GCA_017311185.1). Classification (NCBI taxonomy): domain Eukaryota; kingdom Metazoa; phylum Chordata; class Mammalia; order Carnivora; family Hyaenidae; genus Proteles; species Proteles cristata. The sequence continues at coordinate 59,119 of JAESUZ010002325.1, forward strand.
AGCCACTGGGCAGTCAGGGAGGTACAGGAATTCATGGATGACTTCATGGCCACCTAAATTGCATCACCGAGGCCACAGAAAGGGACGGTATGTCTGACTGCCTGTGGCCCGCATGATGGTGGCTTGTCTCTATGAGAGGGGGCCCATGGGTCAGTCACTACTGAGTGCTCTGCTCCAGTATCTGCCATAAAGTCAGTGGGTCAGCTCCCCACATTAATTTGGATCATGGGCTCCTAAGGGCCTAACAAAATAGATCCCGGTCTGTCCTAGTCCTCCTCATAGTCCTCCATGGTGGCTAGCCCCACAAAATCATCTTTGGGGGCCCCATGAGGCTGCGGGGCTGACTGGTATTGGCCCTGGACCACATTGCCTCTTTTTTTCTGCTTGGGGCCTTGCTGAGAATTGTCTGGGTGATTCACTTTTCCAGTGACCCTCCTGATGGCAGAAAGCCCACTGATTTCCATCCTGTTTTTGATCTAGGGTGAGACCCTCCTCCCTGCTGCTCCCCTTTCTGGCCTCGGCCCTTTCCCTGCAAGGCACTCTTCTGGGGGTGTTTGAACTGCTCCACCAAGGCAGCAGCTAACAAATCTGCCTGTTTTTGCATCTTTTGGTGCTCTTCCTTCCATGCCGCCTGATCACGGTTAACAGAACACCTGGATTGCTACTTCTAGCAACTGACTGATGTTCATGCCAGCAAAACCTTCTAGTTTTTGCAGCTTGTGCTGAATGTCCCCTGGGGCTTGACCTATGAAAGCTACATTAATCATCTGCCGGTTAGCAGGTGCTTCTGGTTCAAAGGGAGTGCAGAGATGAAATGTCTCACGTAATCTCTCATAAAATTGTCTTGGGCTTTCCTTGGGTCCCTGGAGTATTTCTGATGTTTTACTCCTATTTGTGGCCCTCCCCACCCCCCACTCCTTCTTTATGCCATTTAGAAGGGCTTCTTGATACTGTTCAGTCTTTGCAAACCCTCCACCCACACTTGAGTCATTTGAGGTCCTCCCCAGGGAAATGAGCCCAAGCATAGGCCTGGGGGTTTAGTGTCCTAGCCAGGGCATTTTCCTCTACCCATTTTAGGGCTGCCTGAGTAATGTGCTGACACTCCTCCGTATTGAATAGGGTCAGAAGAAGCTGATGCAGTCCATCCAGGTAGGTTTGTGGGTTTGAATTATGAATAGCATTAGGTCAATCAGAGCCTGGGGTTTCTCCATAGAGGAGGGGATATGGTGTTTCCAACTTAGGAGATCCGTAGTGGTAAGGGGTTGGTACATAAAAACACGTTGGCCTTCTTGGATCTGGCCTTCCTGATCATAATAAATGGGTACCCTGGTTTCCCTCAGTGATATCTGCAGGGCTCTCCAGTGTGGCTGCAGGGAGGGGCTGCCTCTGCTGGCCTGATTCTCTAGTCCCTGTTCAGAAGGCGTATGCAGAGTTAAGACTGACAGTCTGGGGGAGTCAGTCACATTCAGGGAAGCCAGTGGTGCTCAGGGTGGTGAGGCCTTGGAGCTCTGATGAAGTTTCTGGAGTTAGGGCTACTGGGGGCACAGGTGGCAGGGAGGGGTACAGTGGGACATAAGGTGGTGGGGTTTCTTCAGGTTCTCCTGACAGTATGGGCTTTTTAATTTCTGGCTGGTATTTGAAGGAAGCCGTGATGTGAGCCATCATAACGTTACAGCTTTCTCAAATATAGACTTTTAGCCAAGGCATCCAGGATAGGACCAGGTCTTGCCAACATTCCTTATTTCAATATAAGGAAATTGGTCAGGGTGGCCTGGGTCCCCTGCAATGACCCTGAACACTTGGCTAACTAGTTCCTTATCAAGTGAGCCCTCAGAGGGCCAGCCCACCCCAAATGATGGCCAATCAATTTCACAGAATGTCCAGAGCTTTTCAGGAGTTAATTTCACACCATAATTTCCTGAATATCCCTTTTTGAAATTTCTCAACATACACTCTAGGGGAATCGGTTTACTCTGCTTTCCATTCATTTCTTCTCCCTTACAGATGACTTTCATGAACACAAGGGGGGGAGGGAAAGGAAGAAGGGGACTGGTTTGGAGAGGACACACACTCCCTTTGTCAGTTTCTGGCCACTCTGCTCTCAGAGATATTTAAAGCACCTCTTAGCATTAGTAGGTTCAGTTTCAATCCCTGACTCAGATCAGACTCCCAAGGAAGTCTGACACCACCTTAAGCTGTATGAGGTCACCATAGAACCATGAATCAGGACTCAACACTGTTGTTTTTATAAACTTGTTTTTCATAACTTTATTATTTTTTATTTTTTTACAAATAGTTTATTGTCAAGTTGGTTTCCATATAACACCCAGTGCTCATCCCCACAAGTGCCCTCCTCCATGCCCATCTCCCCTCTCCCCCTCACACCCATCAGTCCTCAGTTTGTTCTCAGCATTCAAGAGTCTCTCATGGTTTGCCTCTCTCCCTCTCCCCCACTATTTCCCCCCTTCTTCTCCCCGACAGTCCTTCGTTGAGTTCCTCCCAATCCTCCTATACGTGCAAACATATGGTATCTGTCCTTCTCTGCCTGACTTATTTCGCTCAGCATAGCACCCTCAAGGTCCATCCATGTTGCTACACATGGCCAGATTTCATTGTTTCTCATTGTCATGTAGTATTCCATGGTATAGATAAACCACATCTTCTTGATCCATTCATCTGTTGATGGACACTTAGGCTCTTTCCATGTTTTAGCTATTGTTGAGAGTGCTGCTATGAACATTGGGGTACATGTGCCCCTATGCATCAGCACTCCTGTATCCCTTGGGTAAATTCCTAGCAGTGCTATTGCTGGGTCATAGGGGAGTTCTATTGTTAGTTTCCTTGAGGAACCTCCACACTGTTTTCCAGAGGGGCTGTACCAGTTTACATTCTCACCAACAGTGTAGGAGGGTGCCCATTTCTCCACATCCTCGCCAGCATCTAGAGTTCTCTGATTTGCTCATTTTAGCCACTCTGACTGGTGTGAGGTGGTATCTCAGTGTGGTTTTGATTTGTATTTCCCTGATGAGGAGGGACGCTGAGCATCGTTTCATGTAGGACTCAACACTGTTTTGGCCTTTGGTCAGGTCGGAAACCTTCCCATTGTTCGTCTCAGTCACACACATTCACAAGACTCCAATCCACCGCCCTACATTCTGCACCTTAGAGTTGCAGCTTCAGTCCTCGTCCCTTATGGAATTACTAGGGCAAACCTGGAAGGTGATCAGGCTCCTCTTCTGCCTCTTAGGATCAGGTATGCCAAAATGAACCTAGGTTCTTACAAGTCTGACAGGCGGCGCTCCTTAAGTTAGTTCCTGGGCCTCATGGGTTCTGTTGGCATGCACAGGGTCCTGGCTCTGGAGTGCCAGGATGAGCTAACCTCCTATGGATCAGGCAGTCCACTGGCTCTAGCGGGGTCACTTCTCCCAGCACTCTAGGCTCATACCCTGGTGGCAAAGGAGGTGGAAACACACCTTCTCCGAATCCTGGATACAAGCTCCCAAGCAATGTAGCAGGATTCTCACAGGACAGAGTCGTGACACTGAGGCTTTTTAATTTCCAGGAAGCAACTTTACTCATGTTGGCACCACTCAGCTGGGTTTGTACCCAAGAACTGACCTCCAAACATCATGTGGTGTAGTTTTTAAATACATTTTCTATTTCTTTGTCGCCCATATATGGTAACACACATAAACCTGCAGTGTGATTAAGTAGTCTCAGTTTACAAGGTCATGAAGGATGTTGTCACATAGGCACATAGCCAGTTTACCTTAAAGTTTTCTCTCCCTTTTTCCCTCTCTCCTTATGGAGGGGACCCTACCACAGTTAAACTGGAGGGAGTTTCTTATAGTAGGCTGAATAATGGCCATTGATGATTATTATTATGAACCTGTGAGTATTAACTTTTAAAGAAAAGGAGTCTTTGCAGATGTGATTAAGAAAGGATCTTGAGATGAGATTAATCCTCGATTATTTGGATGGGCCCTACATTCAGTCCAGTATTCTAAGATAGTGGCAGAGTGGGATTTGATACACACAAAAGAGGAGGGAATGTGACTATAGAGGCAGAGTGGAGCAATGTGGCCACAAGAGAAGGAATGCCAGCAGCCACCGGAAGCCAAGGTGCAAAATGGATCCTCCCCTGGAGCCTCTGGGAACACAGCCCTGCCAGCACCTTGATTCCTGCCCAGTGAAACTGATGTCAAACTCCTGGCTGTGCGAGAATCAATTTCTCTTGTTTTAAGCAACCAAGTTTGCAGTAATTTGTTAAGCAGTCACAGGAAACTAATACATAGTAAAACCTTGGATTGGGAGTAACTTGTTCTGTGAGTGTTCCGCAAGGCAAGTAAACATTTCGATTAATCAGTGTTAACTTGGCAAATGAGCAATGTCTTGCAATATGACGTAGTACGTGATGCTTAACATCACAGGATCACAACAAGCCAATGGTTCTTTTCTCTCCCTCTCTCTCTCTGTCTCTCTCTCTCTGTGGGATTATGGGTGATTGTCTCCCATGTCCTGGTGTTCAGTCTTAGGCCACACTGTTTGGCAGAAATCGGTGATTTTTTCAGAGTACTGGAAGGTGCCACAACTGGCACTAATGTATTTTTTGTCACTTCAAAGCACTTACAGACAGCCGTTTGCTTTTCCATACAAGAGTAGGCTTAGGAATGCTTTGCTTCATTCTAGATCAGGTTGCCTGCAGATAGAGACCCTTTCCTTTGCTGCCTTATTGCCAGTTACATTAAATACGGCATATGACAAGAGTTTATTAATACTGTACTGTAGTCAACATCCATGTGAGCATATTACAATAGCCCCATGCAGAAAAAGGTTGAAAAGAAAGGCAGTAAGAAGATGATTACAGGGGAAGCAAATCACTGAAAAATACAAATGAGGTATGAGATGGCCCACGGCCAAAGTTGCAAGATTTTATAAGAAATCTAGGTCTGCATCTTGTCTGCAGAGGAGGAGGAAAAAGGTGGAGGAAGCCTTCACTTCAAATGAGCTTAGGGAGATGTGCAAAATGTGGAAAACTGCAAAGTTTTGTAGAAAAGCACCACCCAAATAAGGCTGTAGCAGTGCAAGCGATGAATCAGTTTAACGACAATGCAATGTCACATTTCCATAAAATCCTCAAAAGCAGGCAAAAGCAAGTGTCACTGGATAGGTGCCTTGTTAAAGTTGCATGAAAGAAAAAGATTCCATTGAGCCCACAGATAGCAGTGACTCCATTAGTGATAGTGAAAGTCGTCCTGCACAATAACCCTCCTCTGTCTTGTCTCCCTCACACCAGCCACGAAGGTTTTCAAAGGTAGGTTAATTTAGTTTTCTTTATATTTTGTAGTGTCTTTATTTTTTGTGTTATATTACAGTATTGTAATCATTTTTATATGAATATTTTTGGGTTGTGGAATGAATCATTGGAATTGCCATTATTTCTTATGGGGAAATTCGCTTTGATATACAAGTGCTTTGGATTACAAGCATGTTTCTGGAACAAAATATGCTCACAAACCACGGTTTTACTTACTTCTCTCCCTCTAAATCAAACCACCAAACAACTCCGCGTTTCTGTTTCGATTTGTTTATCGTGACATGACATTCTCAAGTAAGTTTCTGGACACCCTTAGTTTTTTAATTTTTTTTTTTATGTTTTATTTATTTCTAGGAGAGAGAGAGAGACAGCATGAGCAGGAGAGGGTCAGAGAGAGAGGGGGTCACAGACTGAAACAGGCTCCAGGCTCTGAGCTGGCAGTCAGCACAGAGCCCGACGCGGGGCTCGAACCCACAAACCGCGAGATCATGACCTAAGCGAAAGTCGGACGCTTAACCGACTAAGCCACCCAGGCGCCCCTAGACACCCTTAGTTTTTTAAATTAACTGAAGTCACTGTTCCTACCAAGTTCTGCTTTGGTTGCATTACCCTTTGTACACGTTTGGCTGAATCGAGTTTCCAGGATAGGAGGCAGAACAGATGCTATGATGTCCCATCAGCACAGCAACATAATAAACTCCAAAGGCCTGCTCTGGGCTTCAAAGTTATCCCTTTTTCATTCACTTCCCCTCTAAATTCAGTGTGTTTTAGTTGTCACCCACCTTTAACTCTCAGCCTTGCTCTCACACTGAAATCCTTTTGATATTACTTACATTTAAATAGAAATGACCATCATTTATTGGACAAGCGCTTTGGGGTCCAAAGGACCAAGCTGGGAGTGTGGTACAGCTATATGGACACTGAGATTACATGATCAGTAAGTGGAAGAGTGGGGATTCAAAGCCAGGTCTGCCTAATACTACAAATGCTCCTACTCCTTCCGCTGCCTTTGACGTTTGGGATTTCTGATTTCTTTGGAGTCTTCAAAATCAGAAATCTACCTAAACATCTCCCTTTTTCTTCCCAGTCAACAGGAGGAACACGATTTGGGCAGGAAAATAAGGAACAGGATTATTTCCCTCTTCTTCTTCTTCCATAAACTATGGGGAACCCATTCTGGAGAAAGAGGGATAATGTGAGCTATGAGCAGAGTTTCTCTTCCCTTTTCAAATTGTCTTAGTTAAGCCCCCTGGATATGAATGGTTAAGTTATCAGGCCAGAGGGGAATCTCACATCCTGAATCTGATAGCTCAAAGCAAAAGTCCATGATACAAAATAACTTGAAATCAGTAGCTTGGACAGTGCTTTTTCTTAGTTCTTGGGAAAGTGATCTGGCTGTGCTGTTGACAACTGACTAAACCCTAGAGCCTCCAGGGGCTCCTGAGTGGCTCAGTCAGTTAAGCATCGATTTCAGCTCAGGTCATGATCTCACAGTTCATGAGTTTGAGCCCTGAGTCGGGCTCTGTGCTGACGACTCAGAGCCTGGAGCCTGCCTCAGATTCTGTGTCTCCATCTCTCTGTCCCTCTCCTGCTCTTTCTGTCTCTCAAAAATAAACATTAAAAAAAAAACAAACACTAGAGCCTCCAATTTATTTAAGATGTGTTTATTCACTAAGTACTTCAATTTATCAACAGAGGTAATTAGGGCACAACCTTTGTTCTCACTAGACACAAACTGACAAATACCAGCATTCAGTTATCTACTCAGTTCATTCACAGAGATGGTTTGAAGACTATGGACAGCATAGTGACCGACAGCAACAGTGCTGGCTCTCCGTCACTACTGACTGACCCTGGGTAAGTCTCCTAACTTTCCTTCATTCTCTCATTCAATCAGCTATTATTATTATTATTATTTTTTTGAGTACCTAAGATGTTGAAATCCTTGCTCTAGCTTTGAGACCTTGGTTATGCTAATCTAAGCCTCAGATTCCTTCCGTGTAAACTGTAGATAATAATAGTGCCTTCTCTGTACAATTCTTGTGAAAATAGAATGTAGTCTGGGGCTACATATCACAAGAAAAACTGCTATTTAGTGACTGCCTTCTTTGGGCCAGATATGCAACTTTGAATGTCTCAAATTATCCTTATAACAACTTGTAAGTTGTGCATTAATTTCACCATCTTATAAATGAAGAAACTGAATTCAGGGACATAAGCTCAAGGCTACACACCAGTAAGTAACAGAGCTGGGACTTGAACCCCTGTCTATTGCAAAACTCATTTACTATCATTCTGCCATGCAGCCTTACTGTTAGCCAGAATAAGACACATGTCCTGCTCACAATCTAGAGACGAAAAACATGTATCAGTTTATTGCAATTTAACATATATAATAACATCAGTTGAGCACTTTACTTGCTATGCATTCTCTGTGTGCTCATTCGACTGTTATAACAGTTTGCGAATATAGTCCACATCTACGACCATTATAAGCTAGCATCACACTGGTGTTCTGAGGAGTGACAATAACTATGCTTGTGAGTATAAAATTTCATAAATGAGATGGTACGTGAGCCGCAACCTGCAAGTAAGAATGCACCAGGTTGAGGGGCACCTGTGTAGCTCAATCAGTTGAGTGTCCAACTCTTAATTTTGGCTCAGGTCATGATCTCACGGTTTGTGGGATTGAGTCCCGGGCTGGGCTCTGTGATCACAGTGAGAGACCTGCTTGGGATTCTCTCTCCCCATCTCGTTCTGCCCCTCTCCTGCTCATGCATTCTGTCTCTCAAAATAAATAAATAAACATTAAAAAGAAGAAGAAGACGATGATGACGATGCCGGCACCAGGTTAAGAGGGAGAGATGGAGAAGGAAGAGGGAACCAGGTAGAAAGAATGGCACATGCAAAGACCCATTATCTTCACTAACATCCTCTGCCCCAAAAGTACAACGGAAATCCTTAATAGGTCTGCTACAGAAGACACTCCATTTTTCTCCATTCTTCTCTTTATTTCTTCATGTCCTTTGTGAAAGAATTTCAATCTAAAATGGAAAGAGAGGGGGGCACCTGGGTGGCTCAGTCGGTTAAGTGTCTAACTTTGGCTCAGGTCATGATCTCACAATTCGTGAGAATTCCCCACATCTGGCTTTCTGCTGTCAGCATGGAGTCTGCTGTGGAGGCCACTCCAGAGTCTCTGTCTCCCTCCCTCTACTCCTCCCTTGCTCTCTCTCCCTCTCTCAGAAATATATAAACATTAATTAATTAAATGGAACCTGAGGATATAAAATGATGAAATCTCACACATAGGCCCTCAGGAAAATACAAAGATAGAGAGAATCATCTCCCATAAATGCCTGATCTACAGAAAACTGATACTGGATATATTTTTGAGAGAGTGCATAAGCAAACAGGGGAGGAGCAGAGGGAGAGGGAGGTAGAGAATCCCAACCAGGCCTTATGCTCAGCCCCACACTGGGCTCAATCTCACAAGATCATGAGATCACAACTTGAGCCCAACTCAAGAGTTAGACCCTTAACAGTTTGAGCCACCCAGGTACCCCTAGAATTTTCTTAAATGATAGAGTTGGTCAGGGGTTACCTCACATCAACCTTAGTAAGTTTTGGTTATGGTTGGGTTCCCAGAGGCACGAACAAGAAACAAACCAGGTCAGACTGGTCTTGCAAAGTAAGCTGAATTGAGCTTTGTTTGTATGCCCAGATTGGTTTTGTTTGCTTGGTGAATTTTCAAAGCTGGACTCCCTTTTTTTATTTAAACAGACTCTAAAGTGGGCTCTCTCCTCCTTAGTTCCCTACCCAAAAATACAGGCTATCCCAAACTCTCAAGGGATTCAATGTAGTTTGCTAAAGTTTACAATCTTAAACTGCAACTCCTCTGCTATTCTTAAATAAGCTCATCTTTTTGACTTTTTTGCACTCGTCTGTTTTCCTTTTTTAGGTTGACACCTTCTACCCATCCCTATCCAACACTCATCACATTCCTCATGCTGCTTTCCATATGCCACTTCTCAATTTCCACTTCCACAATCCTAATTTAGTCTCTTTCTCAGCTGTCACCTATGCCATTTCAATCACTTGCTATAGTTTCCCTTTCTTTCACTTTGCCTTCCTTTGATCTATTTAAAAAACATATTTGCATACATAGTTTTCAAAAGTACAACTCTGATCAACAAATTACTCCCACCTGAAATCTTGAAGTCTCCCACTTTCTCCAGGGAAATCTACACAACCAGTAAGCCACCATCCTTGAGGAAGTCTCTATTTGTCTTTCAAATTTTTTACCACCTCCTTTCTTTAACACTAAGAGTGGTCCTCAGACTCTGGTATGAATCAGAATCATTCCTGCGGCACCTTTCAATAATACAACTGCCTGGGATCCAACCCTAGAATTTCTGATTAGATAGTTGGGTTGTGCTCCAGGCTTTTTTGGGGTTTTGTGGTCTTTGATGCTAGAGGACATACATACTAAATTTCCTGCAGTGTTTCCTAACTCACCGAATTTTGAAAAACACTACACTCTATCGACTCTACCTACATTTCTAAGTTCCCCCATGCCTTCTCATTTAATTCGGGCGTCAAATTATTCCTTCTCCCAGAATCTCCTAATTTTCAAAATCTATCCACCTCTTCCATAATCAGATGAAATGCCACCTCTTCCAGGAAGTCCTTCCTGTTCTCCTGCGCATTTCTTTGATACTTAGCTGCACTTTTCTTGTGGAAAGCTTATCTAGGAAGCGTCGAAATGCCCGACCAGCCAAAGAGTTCACAGGACAGAAAGGGACACATTCCTCTTTCCACCCCAGCCCTCCCGCGGGACTCGGCCAAGCGCAGTAAATCCCATTAGATCACTATCTGAATCAAAAATTCTTCTCAGAAACCCGGGGCACAACTCTTTCAAATGCCCTCCCCACTTATGAAGCAAAGGACCTGCAACGGGCAAAAGACGTCCCAAAGTCCAAGGGCAGGAAGTTGAGGGGCAGGCAGGAATCACTCAAAGGCCGAAAACGCACTAGACTGAACACGGAGACACCAACCACACCAGGCAACAGGAAAGACGCTTCCGCCTTCCGTCCCGCTCCACGCCTGAAGGTCCCCTCGCCCTCCGATTGGCTGCTCCTCGCAGCCTCCCAACGAAGGCTGTGACCCACGTGACCCGATGGCTGCCGGAGGATTGGTTGTCCGGCGGGGGCTCCTGAACTGGGGTCTCCTGAGCGGCAGCGAGGCTAGGCGAGCGGTAAGTGGCAAGGGGGAAACGGGAAGCCGCACTGAATGTCGCCGGGAGCCGAGATGCCGAGGGGTCGCTGCCATCAGTCTCCGCAGGCCGGAGCAAACCTCCCGAAACGGCGTGGGAGCCCGAGGGGTTCGGAGAGTGGGCTGCGACTCCTGCCTGCGTCTTTGGTTTGAGCCCTGGCTTCGGCCTTACTCGTATTTCCCTGCAAGGACGGCCCCTCTCAGTCTTTCCTGAAGTGGGTGGGGTTTGGACTTTATTATTTTGTTGAGGGTCAGTTGTATGGAAGCACTGGTTTCCCTGCGCAGCGCGGTGGAGATCGCCATGAGGTAGAAGCTAGGGGAGGGAGGGCTTAGAGATGGTTCACCTATGATCTTTACGTACGTGCGGTATTGGAGGTAAGTTGGATTTATAAATTGTGTTGATGCTTTTATAATCTAGGAGCTTAAGGTTTAGGAGGGAGGGGCGCCCAGTGACTGAATTAAACGTTCATTTATTGAGACTCTTCCTATGTACCAAATACCGTTCTGAGTGCAGTGGGTGCAAAGGTTAGGAAAATACTGCCCTGGTTCTTTAGGAACTCCGTGTCGTAGGGCTGATGGCAGAGATGAGAAGGGGGAGTATGTGCATGGCTAAATAAGTAGCATGTGATGCGTGCTGTGGCGTGAGAAGAGCGGATGACTGAGTTAGAGACCACTTAGAGAAGGTGACCTTTGAGTAAGGTTACTATAATTAGGCGTTCTCCAGATTGAAAGGGTTGGGGGAGGCACTCCAGACGGAGCAAAGTGTACTGAGGAAGCAATGTGGCGGCAGCACACTTGGGGCTCTACTCACAAGTTTCATGCTTTTAGACGAAGTTAATTAAGTTCTCTTTAGCCTCTGTTTTCCTCATTTTTAATGTGTGCTTCACCTGTAGAGGAGGATGAGCTAAAGGCTCAAGCGTAGCCCCTGTAAAACTGGCACTTTGTTAGTCCCTTCCCCCCCTTCCATTTTTTTCCCATTTTTTTTTTAAATGGAGTTTAGTTGCTGAATGGTCAACACAGACCAACAGCTGTCAATTTATAATTAAGGATTATCAATCTATTGATAGTTATAGATGGCTAAAGGAAACATGTGCTGTCTCCAGAATTGTTGCTTAGGTACTAACACCACCATGCTGAAAGGCTGCGGAGGGTGACATTGTGATCCAAGTACTTTTCCATGTGAGTGACAACATCCCACCAGAAGGTGTCATTTAGAATAAATGAAATGCGTCAACTTTCTTATTCAGAAATTGATTATTCAGATTTTGAATTATTTATACTTTGCATTGCTTCTTTTATCTTGCCCATGGCCTGGAGAAAAATGAAATTAAACCTCGTATTTAGCTGGTAGTGGAAAAATGTAAATCTGATAATCAGACCCCTGTTCTCTTTCCAGTTCTACTGATAGTTAATTTGCTGTGGACCTTTAGCAAAACATAGCCTCTCTGGGTCTCGGACTCTTTTTTTTTTTTTTTAATGTTTTTTATTTATTTCTAGGAGAGAGAGAGACAGCATGAGCAGGGGAGGGTCAGAGAGAGAGGGAGTCACAGACTGAAACAGGCTCCAGGCTCTGAGCTGGCAGTCAGCACAGAGCCCGACGCGGGGCTCGAACCCACGAACCGCGAGATCATGACCTAAGCGAAAGTCGGACGCTTAACCGACTAAGCCACCCAGGCGCCCCTCGGACTCTTAAGATAGAAGATTCCAGTATAAAAATTTTATGACTATACTTTTTCTCTTTGTTGGCAGCAGAATTGTAAATCAAACTGTATATTAAATGAGCTGGAGTTTACTTCATAGCGGAATTTAGTAGAAAATCTTTTCTAAAGCTTTTGCTTTAGGATTATAAGTCCCTTCAGAGACATCGCTGAAATTTTATCATGCCTAGTGCTTGGACTCATTAAAAAAAAGTTTTTGGGGGCACCTGGGTGACTCAGTTGGTTAAGCGTCCAGCTCTTGATTTTGGCTCCGGTCATGATCTCACGGTTGGTGGGATAGAACCCTGCGTTGGGCCCTGCACGGAGCCTGCTTGGGATTCTCTCTCTCTCTCTCTCTCTCTCAAAATAAATAAACATTAAAAAAATTTTTTTGAATCGTAAATGCTTCTCAACTCTCCTGTATTTCAAAAGCAAAAATGTTTCTCCAAGCCAAAACTTGTTCTCATTTGCATTTTTGTATAGCAGTGTTGCTTAAAGCAAAGCATAGTGGAAACTTATCTATAAAGAAGCCTTTATTTTTTTCATAGGTTAACCTAAGTTTTCTTGGATGTGGAGAGTATCGGGCTGCTCTTAGGTATAGAAGGATGTGAAATGAAATGATGCAATGATGAGTGAAGTATAGTCTGACCTGGTATTGCCACTGCTTCAATGTTGGCCTTGACCAGGGTATGATCCCTTAATCTTCTCTCTGAGCTGATTTTGGTTGTGGTTTTTCCACATTGGTATGTTCTAATCTATTTGCATACTGATTTTATTATGTATAAGAATGTTTCTTTGATATTATTTTGAATTGCTGATACTTTCCTGTTTTCCTTCTTAGGTTGAGGTGAAAAATCTGGCTTTGATACCTTCATGGAGGATTACATTATTTCAATCCTGAGTCTGGCTCAGGTTCCTTATTGACTTATTATGATATTAAAAATGTTTAATTAACTACGGTGTTTTTTTTTGTAAAACCTTGTGATCTAACAAGAAATTTTACAAATATCTTACAAATATCTTCTTATGGTACAGAAAAGTGTTAATATAGGTTATTCCATTTCAGAATTTAATTTTATCAACCTTGTGCTATCAGAGAATGTGCTTTGAATTGCTAAATGAGTGAAAATATTGGAAAACACTTATGTTAGCAAAGCACTTAAATTATTTTCATCCTTCCTCTACCTATATATTTTCACCAACCTGACAATCCAATGGTGTGAATTTTACTACACATAACTGAAGTGTTTCTATAGTATTTCTAATACAGGGTATTTCACACAAAGCTGAATTCTTGCTGTTGGATAGCGGATTTTTTTTCTCCAAGTATTAGGTTAGAAAAAAAAAAAAGCAAGATGTTAGTACAAAAATACCTCAAAGTCAAAGGTGGTCTGAATGAAAAATTTACTTTACACACCTCAAGTAATTTTTAAGTTTCCACATAAACATGACAACTTGGAACAGCTCTTTGCCAAAAACATTTATTCTTAAAATTTGCTTCAGCATTTCACAGAAACTTAGTAATATCCAGAATAATTTGTGCCTGTTTAGCAAACAGCAGCAAGAAGAAAGAGCTTATTAAAAGATTCTTTTGCACAGTTAGATCAGTATTTTATTTCATCTCTTAATTACTGATTTGCTTTTACACTGAAATCTTCATACAACAATATACCCTCAACCCCTACTTTTCTTTAACCAGTTTCCCAAGAAAAGATCGTATGGCTCATAAAGGAATCTTATTTAAAAGTTGATAAACTATAGCAGATGTTACTTAACAAGAGGTTCACAGTACATGGAAGGCGCTTTGTTTTTCTAAAGTGTTTCTAAGTATGCCTATAAAGACCAGGTCTTGGGGCGCCTGGGTGGCTTAGTCGGTTAAGCGTCCGACTTTCGCTTAGGTCATGATCTCGCGTTAGTGGGTTTGAGCCCCGCGTTGGGCTCTGTGCTGACTGCCAGCTCAGAGCCTGGAGCCTGTTTCAGTCTGTGACTCCCTCTCTCTCTGACCCTCCCCTGCTCATGCTGTCTCGCTCTCTCTCTCTCCTAGAAATAATAAAGTAAAAAAAAAAAAAAAGACCAGGTCTATGTTTCACATTGTTTGCAAACTGATAAAATCTCTGCTTAGGCAGATAAATACTTTTCTTTTCTCACGAAAAGGGCTGCTACCTATTCACTACCCACTTTATAAGGTCTAACTTGGTTTTTTCCTGAGAGCTTCTATACCTCTTGTTCTTTAAGGAAAAGCTTCTGTACTAACTATCCCCTTTAATCCACTTCCTGTACATTGATCTTCATGTCTCCTGTCAGTCCTGATTCTCATTCTAATCAGCTTGGTAAACTCCAAGTAGGAGTCTAGAGAGTAAGTTAAAAGGTTAAGATCAATGGATACAGCTTTTTAAAGAAATTCATATACACTTGACCCTTGAACAACACAAATTTGAACTGTGTGGGTCTACTTATGTATGAATTTCTTACAGTACTATAAAGGTATTTTAGGATCTTAATATTTTCCCTATCTTACTTTACTGCAAGAATACAGTATATAATACATCTAACATACAAAATGTGTGTTAATTAACTATTGGTAAGGCTTCTGGTCAACAGTAAGCTATTAGTAGTTAAGTTTTGGGGGTGTCAAGTTATATATGGGGGGCCAGTGAACACATGTTCAGGGGTCAACTCTGTTTAAAGTCCATATAATTATGAATGTCGGATGAGAAGTATCAAACAATGCTAGGTACTGTGCTGAAAGTCAGTCCTGTTGCCTTATAGTGCAATGATTTTGTTGTGAGATAAAATGCTAATTCATTTCAGTTCTCAGGGGAGTACAGTTTAATTAGATGTTGTACTTCTGTTGGATAACCTGTTATGGGACAAGCTTGGTGACTCCTTACATAATTAAACACACAGCGATAACAAAACACATAGCCAGAGGTGGCGAGAACGGTATCATTCACCCGGGTTTTACGACACAGTGGGCACACAGTCTTCATTTTGGGTAAAAGGGGAGAATCAGAATTGTAGTCTAGGTGTACAGGTGGTGGCGGAGTAGGTAGGGCAGTCAGCGATTTGATGGTTTCTTGATTTTCAGATGAGTACCACCACTCGAGGAACTGCAGAAAGAATACTCCCACGGAAAGGCCAGTAGAGAGGGATAAGGCAGCACCTCCTGCAGCTTTCTTCAGAACTGACTTTATCTTCTCCCCAACACTGGTGGGAGAACAGAACAAGGAGGCAAAAGGAGAAACTGCTTATTTAGGTATGACCCCAGAATGACTACTATAATTATAGTTCTTACACTCTTCATCAGAATCACTGATCAGTTTGGGGATTGAGTAGTTGCTAGAATGGCACTGTCTCCTTTAGTATCTATTCTAAATGACTTCTTTTTTCTGACCTGCAGTCTTTTGGGATTATAGGAGCTAAACTTTGAATTTAATGATTAGGATCTTTATTTTTGTGTTTTAAGAAAGAAATTAGTGAGACATTGATTACATAGGGGTGTGTGTGTGTGTGTGTAGGATAGCATATCCAGAAAAAGATATGACTCACTTAACAGAAAATAACTTGGCAATATTGAGGAATATATATTTGAACTTGTAGAACACCACAAACACTAGAAGCAGTATAGCATTGTGGTTAAGAGCAGTCTTGAGAACTGATGATCTGACTTGAATCTCAGTTCTGCCACCTTCTAGCCATGCGGCCTTGGCAAGGTACTTCCCTAGTAGGGCTCAGTTTCCTCAGCTGTTAAACGGGATAATGAATTTACTTCATTGGGATGTGATGAAGAATGAGATAACGTACATAAATCGATACACATAGCACAGGACGTGCACAAAAATGTAGGTAGTATGATGAGGCAGTTTACCAGGATGGCCACTCTTGTTTTATGGACATACCTCAAAGTGAACCAAAAAAGGTGAATTTAATAAAAATAGGTTAAGATTTGAGAATTTATTAATGAAAGATTTTGGAAAATGTTAAAGCCGTACCTCCTGGCTGGTTGCTGCATCGTGCTGGCTTCAGCTGGTCTGTGCTCCAGGGCTTGTATATCCTGGAATGTAAGTCGACCTAACCGAACACCAGCCAGCCTCAGCAGTGGTGAGTGATGCTGAGCCTTTCCCAGGATGTACCGAAGTTGTTGTACAAAAAACCAGCCTTCCCATGCCATGTTAACAAATGGATAGGCTGCCAGGAAGGCTCTATAAAACTGTTTCCAGCGGGAAGAAGGGGGATGGATAGAATATTCATCCTCTTCTCTCAGGCTAGAAACCAGCTTCTCCAGCTTCACTTTCAGGTAGGGAAGAAGAACCAGGAACGTAACTGACTTCCAAAGCTGCTGCTTTGGGAGACCAGCACAGGCCAACCTCTGAAGCTTCTGTGTGTCCTCCGTTACAATGCGCTTTAAGCCATAAAAATTTTCAGAGAATGAGGCACTGGTTTTAGACAGATAATGCTGCTGGAGCAGAAGATCGAGCAGAGTGAAGATTTCATCAAACCACCTCCAAAAGAAGCCATAGTGGGCAGGATTTGATTCTGCAAGAACCTAAAGCAAAGTAAATTAATAAAATGAAATCCATTCTGTTTCATAGTTACTGTGCATCGTATTCACATTTCCCTTTTTTCTTCTAAATTCTATACTTTAGGCTTAAACAACCACTCCTTTTGGGATCTGCCCTATCCTCCCTCAAGTGCTGGGTTATTCAGTACAAAGCTCTACACATAACATGGACTCAGTAACCGTTAAATCATAGGATATGAATTATAATTATTGGTTTGGTTTTTACCCAGTCCCTAAAATCTTATAGAGAATTAACACCTTACCTTGACCACATGTTGAAGAGCAGGTCTCACTGCTGTCATTAAACTCTCCTGTGCTACCACCTCAAAGATGGAGGGCTGGTCATCCACCACAGAAGCAGTTGTGATGTGAGCCCCGTGCTCAGCCATAGTTTCCGGTGTGCACTGCGTTTCACTTTGCCCACAAACTCTTTAGTAAGCATGAACTTGTTTCAGTTATCGAATGGGTGCTCAGTTTTAAAGGTAATCTTTCTGCAAGAGACCCAAAACTCCTTTTTTACGTAAGTGGGGGGAAAAAGACCTCTTCCGGAGGCAGAGGGGAGGGGTCTCAAATTAAGGAGGTTAACAACGAAGTTAAGGTAAACGTGGGTGGAAGTGGTGTGTGAGGGGTGACTTGTCAAATGCCGCACCTCACAGGGCAGAGCGTGCCTATGGGGACAGGTATGGGCGAAGGAATGCTATCTTCTGGAGCTGCAGTCCTGGAGGCTGCGAATCAGGGACTCTAATTCGTGAAGGCTCAAGAGCCAGCTAGCTCTGAGGGATTAGAGGTGCCAGTGCGGACTCGGTACGCAAGAACTGGCTCGAGACGTCGGCTGCGAAGTACCCTCGCCAGGGCCCGTCCTTTCTCGCTGAGTCCCGGCGAGGCGCGAAGGACCCACGACTACACGTTTGTAGAGAGGCCCCTGCTTTATGACAGAAGCCGCACCGAGAAATAGAAGCGCTGGGGACCCGGACGGCTGGCGGACGGGCGGCACTCTAGCTCCGAACGTGGCCCGGAAACCGGAACTAGCAAACTCTATGACTCCACCGGGACTTCCGCTTCCGCCGGAATGAGAGAGTCTTGGGGTCTGTCTTGGAGTGGAATTGTCCGCTCGTTTGTTTTACTTTCCTTAACTGGTTTTGCATCGTATCCTCGGTGGAAAGCCACACCTCTTAATCTCTCTGCAGAGGTCTTTTTGGCAAGGTGTTTGGGGCGCCTCGCCGATGTCTGGTACCCAGAACCACGAGTTCGGGCCTGTTGCTGAGGCCCGTATTCCCTTTGGCGATTTAGTTAGGGTTGAGGGGACGAAAGGGACTGTGGACACACGGAAGTTCTCTCTCAGCGCGCCGGGCGTGGTGGTTAATTTATGGTCTGCCCTCCGGGGAGGGATTTGGCAGCTGTAGATAGAAGCATTTAGCTTTATTGCAGCTGATTGTAAAAAGATGATTAGAATGAGAAAGGTTCCTGCTGTTCCTCAGAACTTGGAAAGATTACTTTCTAGCCGGTAGATTAACTGTCTTCTAGGTGGAGTTACGTTTAAGCATAACTAGGCACTTGCCACAGTTGATGAAAATGGTTACCACTCTCCTATACAGTCGGATGTGTCACAGCGATATGAATTCAGTGCTAAGACAGGGATCCCGATGAGTTCTACCTAGAATGAACTGGGGACGCTTGAAAGATGGTACTTTTCACTGCATACTAAAATTAATGTAACTTACAGTTAGCAAAGTGCTTTTACATCATATGGAACTTTGCCTAGTTTGAGTTGCTTATGCACGTTTAATCATTCCTCTTTCTCCAACTCCTCCCCACTTCTGTGCTAAATGGATAGAAGGTATTCACTGCCCGTGAGTACCTTGTGGTATAAAGATAATTGGTTTGGATAATGAGAATCCTCAAAAACAAGATTTGGGTTTAATTGTTTCAATAAAATCTTGCAAGTTAATCTTAATTATAGTTCTAAAAGGTGTTTTATACTCTACCAAATAAACTGCCAGTGAAAATCACATTTATAGAAGATTTTTTTACCTTACAGAATTCTAAGGACTAGAGAGAATGTATCTATATAAAAGTACCTGACACATACTAGTTCCTCTAACAATGGTAGCCCTTGTATGCAGGCGTCTCTTTTTTCTTTTCTTTTTAAAGTTTATTTATTTTGAGAGAAAGAGAGGGAGGGAGAGAATCCCAAACAAGCTCCACATTGCCAGCAAAGATCCTGAAGCAGGGCTCGATCTCATGAACCATGAGATCGTATCTTGAGCCAAAATCAAGAGTCAGATGCCTAACTGACTGCACCACCCAGGCACCCCATATGCAGGATTTTTAATGTTTTTTTTTTAATGTTTTTTTTTAATTTTTTTATTTCTAGGAGAGAGAGAGACAGTGTGAGCAGGGGAGGGTCAGAGAGAGAGAGAGTCATAGACTCCGAAACAGGCTCCAGGCTCTGAGCCGGCAGTCAGCACAGAGCCCGACGCGGGGCTCGAGCCTACGAACCGCGAGATCATGACCTGAGCGAAAGTCGGACGCTTAACCGACTAAGCCACCCAGGCGCCCCGCAGGATTTTTTTTTTTTAACATTTATTCATTTTTGAGAGAGATAGACTGCAAGTTGGGGGAGGGGCAGAGAGAGAGACACACAGAATCCAAAGCACTCTCTGGGCTCTGAGCTGTCAGCACAGAGGCCTACGCAGGGCTCGAACCCACTAGCAGTGAGATCATGACCTGAGCAGAAGTGGGATGCTTAGCTGACTGAGCCACCCAGGCGCCCCAAGGCTTTTCTTAATTAAACAATGAAAGACAAAGTTGAGACAGCATCTACTACAAGTGGGAAATTGGTTAAACATTTGTATCAATTTTAGGGTTCTTTGGTTACAAGCCAAAGAAACAGGCCAATATTTAAACTAAAAAAATATATATGTATGTATGTATATATATATATATATAGGATATATATAGAGTAGTTGAAATGAGGAAAGCCAGCTGTAAAAGAACAGAACTACAGTCCTATTGCATGTCTCTAACAAGAATTAGTCAAGTCGCATCCAGACAGCATTATTAAAATGAATGAACTTCAAGAAATTTCTGTCACTGTACTTAGGATTCAAATTCTATTGCCCTACCTTAGTTCAGATGTCCTCTCCACATTTTGATTAACGGTCCTTGAAAACACCCCAAAAGTAAATTGAAACTGCACAAGGAAAAGACAGTCAAAAGTAGCTAATGTCAACTATTACAGCCAACAAATAACCACCTTGTCATAAATCCCATCCTCAGGTTTATAATGTACTAATAGATAAGACACGTAAAAAGTGCACTTATGTAAAGAGGTATTCAGAGCCATCAGATAGGTTAAAATGTGAGTTTAGAGAGAGATAATTATCAGCTGGGAGAAATACAGCACTACAAATCACCTTAAATAGAACACCCTTTTTGACCTACATAACCAAAGGCAAAAACGTTATTTCTAACCTCATATTTTAGCTCTGCTTCCCTTTGCCAGTTGCTCTTTAAAACAATGATGTAACCTGGTACATTCTGTACCTCATATCATAACAGATGTCCACTGAGAAAGTTTTGTGAATTAGGTGGACCTCAAAAGATGAGTATGTTTGGGGCAAGTCATAGTAGTGGTGATAGAGCTTTTGAGGCTAAGGAGCAGCATGGAGGGGATAGGAACAAATTGTTTGTTTTAACTGTAAAGGCTCAGAAAGGAATAGTAGAGAGTATGTTGAAAATAGGTTTAGATGGATTATGGAAGGTCTCAAATGCTAGCTTTAGTACCTTGCCTGTGGACAATAATTTATCTAATAAATATTGTGTAACATTTTTTAAAAGTCTATTTGTGTTTTTTGAATGTTCACTTATTTTTGAGAGAGACAGCATGAGTGGGAGAGGGACAGAGAGAGACGGAGACACAGAGTCAAAAGCAGGCTCCAGCTTCTGAGCTATCAGCACAGAGCCCAATGCAGGGCTTGAACTCAGACCATGAAATCATGACTTGAGCCAAGTCAGTTGCTTAACCGACTGAGCCACCTAGCACTCTGTAAAGTTTATTTGTATTTTGAGAGAGAGAGAGCAAGCAGGGAGTGGCAGAAAGAGGGAGACAATAACAAGCAGACTCCATGCACTGTCCACACAGAGCCTGATGCAGAGCTCGAACTCACAAACAATGAGGTCCTGACCTAAGCCAAAATCAAGATTTAGACGCTTAACCGACTGAGCCACCCAGATGCCCAATATTAAGTAACTTATATGTGTCAGGTATTATGTTGGGTGCTGGATATGAAGTAGTAATAAAAACAGAAATTGTATCTGCCCTCATAGAATTTACAGTCTAATTGGGGAAGCAAATAATAAACAAGTAAATTAAGATACAATTTGTAAATAGAATGAGATGGCTGGGATGGTGTGGCAGTGTGGGCTGGGAGTGCAGAACCTTTTAGATTGGGTAAACAGAGTACCTTTCTGAGGAGATTACAATTAAACCAAGACCTGAATTATGAGCCAGCCACGTGAGGAGTTGGTGGGGATGGGTGGGATGGGAAGAATCTTGTAGAAGGAGCAGTGTTTGTGAAGGCCCCAGGATGGGAAAGAGCTTAGCAAAATTTTTTAAATAATTTTTTAATGTTTTATTTATTTCTGAGAGAGAGAGAGAGAGACAGCGTGAGCAAGGGAGGGGCAGAGAGAGAGGGAGACACAGAATCAGAAGCAGAAGAGCTTAGCAAATTTGAGGGCTGCAATAGCTAGCAAAAGAGGAAATGAAGAGTAACTGAAAGGCATACGATGATGTTAGAGAGGTAAGGGGCCAAACCATGCGAGGACTCTGGCCATGAGAAAGAGACTGGATTTTAGTTCAAATGCATTGGGAATTCACGGAAGAATTTATACACTAGAATCATGACGAGGTTTGTCTGATGATCCTGTAATGGTTATGTGGTTATGTTTACTTTGTGAAAATTCATCTGAGCTTTACATTTATGATGTGTGCACTTTAAAAAAAATGTTTGTTATACTTCAAAAAATAAAATAAAATAAATAAATAAAAACCCCAGTCGGTTAGGTATCCAACTTGGGCTCAAGTCATGCTCTCACAGTTTGTGAGTTCGAGCCCTGTGTTGGACTCTGTGCTGACAGCTCAGAGCCCGAAGTCTGCTTCAGATTCTGTCTCCCTCTTTCTCTGTCCCTCTTCTGCTTGTACTCTCTCTCAAAATTAAGTAAACTTACAAATAAAAAAAACCCACCTGGCTGCTGTATTAATAATGGGAGGAAAGTTTGAGGTTTCTAGTAGTTCAGGCAAGAGGTGATGGTGACTTGGATTAATGAGGTGGAATAGAGGGGATCCGATGAATTAAAGATTTGTTTTGAAGGTAGATTGACAACTTGGAGAGGGACTGGATGTGACGGTTAAAGGAGAGCGAAATCAGGGATGAATCCCCAGGTTTCTGGCTTGAGCAATTTAGTGTTATTTATTGAGATGATCACACTTGTAGCAAATACCACTCGTAGTATGTGCAGCCATATACTTTACATATATTACTTCCCTTCATCCATATAACAATATTATGCTTGGATATTACTATTTCCCCAGTTTATAGATGAGAAAACTAAAGAGCATAGAGATTTGGGGAACTAAGGGAAGGATAGATTTTGGCCATATTAGGCATGAAGGAGCTATTGAATGGTTTTGAATAGAAAAGGGATATGAATCAAAGTCTTTAAGATTTTTCTGGTGGCACCTTTGTTACGAATCCACCTCTGATTGCTGGGGGTTGTAACTGGAACTGGGTTTTCAACACCCCTCATCCCATGACTTGCTTAATTTGGGTGGGCCATAAATCTAGAATTCTCTTCAGTGTGGTTGGCAATTTGGTGGTGAAAAGCTGGGAATAGGTCAAGGGTAGAGATGAGATTTTGGAGTCTTATGGGTAGGAAAGGTAATTGAACTCTTGGTATTGTTAAAAAATAGCGTAAAGAAAATGTATCAATATAGAACTTAAAAAATCCTCACTATTCTCTTTTTCAAATATCCTATATATCTTCTTTTTTCAGCCATATTTTCTTATGGAGTTATTTGTCACTGTTTTCATTTCCTCACCTCCCATCATCCTCAAACTTCTGAATCATGGCTTTTGACTTCATATCTCTACTGACAGTCCCAGCAAGATCAAAGACCTTTACATTGCTAAATTCTTGGACACTTTTCAGTCCTTCCTCCTCCACTCATACATTTACACATTCCACAAATTTTGGAGAGGCACGGCTAGGTCTCGGAGATAGAGGAGTGAACTGATTGATTTGATTCCTACTTTCATAGAACTCTAAAAACATCCTAAAACGTTATAAGCCACCAGCTTTTCCTTCTCCTTCTCCTTCTCTCCTTCGCAGTCTCCTTTGCATTTTGGTTTCCTCAGCAACTTCCCCAGGCACTCTCACTCCCACATTAAAAAAAAAAAAAATTAGACTTGCTATTTTTAAAGCAGCTTTAGGTTCACAGAAAAATTAAGGAACAGATACAGAGATTTCTAGGTCTCGGTTTCCAAAAGTAACTTACTATTGTATAAGCACTCCTATTACAAGCCAGGTGTTCTACCTACTTTAATCCATTGAAATTTCCCAAGCCAGGGAGAGATATATTATTGGCTTCATTTCACAGACAAGATTAAAGTCAAGGAGACACTAAGGAACATTCCCAGTCATATTCAAGGCAGGGGTTTGAATTCAGATCCGCTATCATCTCAACCTGTTTTCCAACAGGATATTTCACCCATTCTATGTGAGTTTTTAGAGAACTCCTGTGCGAACTCTCTGGCGAGAGTTCCTGTGCCAGAGAACGACAGTGGGTTTAATATATCCCTCCGTATAGCCACTGAACTTCCTCTTGAGTCCAGTCTCCAGTTTCTGAGGAAAGCCCGTCCGTCTCCAAGGCGACAGAGCTCGCCGTCCTTCTGGCTCTCCCGCGCGCGGGGATGACGGTACGCGGCGAGGTTCTCTGACGTCAGAGTTTCCTGTCCACCATCTTTGTCCCTGGCAAAGCGGGTTTTGCGCAGTGGCTTAGACCTGGAGAAAGAGTCGTGACGTGCAGGAAACCATTACACCACCACTCGGGCTGTGCTCTCTGGCTGCTGCCGCCACCCCCGCCCTTGCCTCCGGTGAGTTCAAGGCGGCTTAACTTCGGGGTGTGTCGGTCATTGATGGGGGGAGACCCCAGGTTGAGTTGTAGGGTGTTGGGGGGAAGAGGAAATCCTAGGAGCTTGACCGTTGAAGATGAAGTGAGCCGTCGGTGTGACCGTTGTGAGGAAGAGGCTTGGAGAAAGGGACTCCACCGCTCTGGCGGGGCGAGGGAATTCTAGGGTGTGGCAGCTGGGAGTTGGGGGGGCACCTGAGGCAAGATATGTCCGAAGTCCGGGGGTTAGGGCCAGAGGCCAGGAGTGTGGCCGGTAGAGGCCGAAGGCCAAAGGGGAGAACCTTCCTTCTTCCCCGCTTGGCGTCGTTCACTCCAAGGCTGGGACATGTCCAGCTTAGCAGAAGGGGAAAGGGATTCCGCCACAGGTTTGTCCATTGATGGGCAAACGTCGCCCGACTCCCGTAATTTGAGGATAAGGGACACCTCTCTCCCACCTCGTAATGGAGGAACATATCCCTAGAATCTTGACCACCTGGGGCAGAAGAGGAATTCCTGACACTTGGGGGAAGGGAAGAGAAACGTTCAGAACCGATGTTGAGAGTGGGGGAAGCAAGTAGGGGTAAATCTTAGCCCCGAATTTTTTCCTTCTGGGCTTAGCAGGAATGATCTGGTTTGAGAAAGGCTGTAGATTAAGCCATAGGTAAAAAACAAAAACAAAAAAACCCACAAAAACTGGAATAGCCTGTTATTTACATATTCTTTGAATGCAAAGAATTTATTCATGCTGTTTGTTTTCGGAGCAGTCTTCAATGGGGGGCGGTGGTTCGTGAACTCAACCTGGCTGTTTCATTATGAAGCTGAGTGTTGATGCTTCATTAAACTGATTTTAAAAGAAGTGTGTTTTTAATGTCAGAAACGGTTAATCACTGTGGTTTAAAAGAAGTAAAGCACAGCAAGTTTGGAAAAGGCAGGATGACCAAGAAGGTGGTCTTAATGAGGAACAATGTAAGTGATTAATTACCTTCCTGGTATGCCTGTATTGCTTAGCCTCGGGGTATACTTATAAAATAATAATAGAAAGCAGCAGATGAAGGAGATGTAGCTGTACAAGAAAACGTTTAACACATTCCAATGATGACTAAGCGTAGTGGTAAGGTGAGAACTGTTTGCAGGTATCTTAACAGTTTAAACTCCCAGAGAAGCTAAAGGATACTGTGTTCTGCAAACAGCCTCACTGAAAGTTGGGTGGTGTAATTAACACAAAGCTAACATTCTGTGAGTTAAGAGACTCAAGAAAGCCCAGTTCTTCCATCTTTTTTAATTCCTCAAACATCTGTATTTTATTTTATTTTTGTATTTTTTTTTAAGTTTTTTTTAAGTTTATTTATTTTGAGACAGAGAGAGGGAGGGAGAGCGAGCGATTCCCAAGCAGGCTCCACACTGGCGGAGCCTGATGTGGGGCTCAAACTCACAAACCGTGAGATCATGACCTGAGCTGAAATCAAGTCAGACGCTTAACCTACTGAGCCACCCTGGCACCCCACTATCCATATTTTAAAATATTACATTTTACGCACAGATTTGTCCCAAGCTGAACAAGGAGTGAATTAGATACGATCATTCTCCTTTCTTCCTTTTTACTTCTAGGTTTAAATTTTCTAGGGGCACCTGGGTGACTCAGTTGGTTAAGTGCCCGACTTTAGTTTGTGAGTTTGAGCTCCGTGTCTGGCTCTGTGCTAACAGCTCAGAGCCTGGAATCTGCTTGGAATTGTGTCTCCTCCTCTCTCTGCCCCTCCCATGTTCATGCTGTCTCTTTCAATAATAAATAAACATTTATTTATTTAAATTTATTTAATGTTTAATTTAAATTAAAATTTTTTTTCCAGAGTTAATGGTATTTCAGTTAAGAATTGGATGTAAAGGGTTGCCTTGCAGGCTACATCAGTATAGCATGCTGCTCTTGCCCCATGCTGGGGTGTAGAGATTACTTAAAAAAATAAAATCTTTAAAAAAATAAAAAGAATTGGATGTAAACCTTTTGAAATTCTTTTTTACTGTATAACATTCAACACATTATTTTATTTTTATTTTATTTTATTTATTTTTTTAATGTTTTATTTATTTCTGAGAGAGAGACAGCATGAGCAGGGGAGGGTCAGAGAGAGGGAGACACAATCTGAAACAGGCTCCAGGCTCTGAGCTAGCTGTCAGCACAGAGTATGACGCGGGGCTCGAACCCACTAACCGTGAGATCATGACCTGAGCCGAAGTCGGACGCTTAACCGACTGAGCCACCCAGGCGCCCCAACACATTATTTTATAGTCTGACTTTTTTTTTAATGTTTATTTTTGAGAGACAGAGGGGGGAGGGGCAGAGGATCCGAAGTGGCCTTCACGGTCACAGTAAGTCTCACAAACCTTGAGATCATGACCTGAGCCGAGGTAGGACGCTCAACTGACTGAGCCACCCACATGTCCCTGGTAGTCTGACATATTTAAATAGAAATCACAGCGTGTGTCCATTGTAATTAGATGTCTTGTAGTTTCTTATGAGCTAAATAATAATGGAATACACTATTTGCATTGAAATTTCTGATTATTGAGATATTGAAAAATCTCAGCACCTTGCACACTTGTAATAAAAAATGGCTGAATGGCTTTTCTGCTCTAAATTGGGTTAACTCCTGCCAGTTTTTTTTGCTGTGAGTACCAAACTGTAAAGCCTAACTTTGTGTGAAAAGAAGGGGGTTAGTGTCCTCACCAAGCCTAAGTTAGCTGCCATTTCCTGGAGAGCCATTTGAAATTGAGACCCCATTAATTTTTTCCTGGCCTTATTTCTTTAGGGGGACTGTAGGGAGGGAGGAATAGAAGAGAAGGGTCTTTCACAACCTATATTTGGTAGAAACTAGGTTATGTTAAATCCAGATATATAATCCTGTGCAGGGAAGCTTTCTTGAAATGCAGTGACACTACACTCCAGGCTAGGTCAAGTGAGAATGGGTGGTGTGTTTTCCCTGTGGCAGCTTCGTTTAGCAATATGCCTAGGCCAAACTGCAGGTCCTCAGAACAGGCAGTGACTTGTCTAGTTTGATCTGGTGGAGAGGTAGAAGTGTCTCCCCCCCGGAGGAGCTTGGTTTTTGAGGCTCTTCAGCGAATATTTGATTTTTTTCTCCTATTTTTTTCAGCTCTATCTTGGATTCTTTTTCTTGGGCTTCTAATGTAGGCTACATTTTTCACCATCTTATATTTTGGAGGATCTGCTTGTGTTCATCTCCGGCATGTGATTATCTCCTTTAAAAAATACATATGTAATTTTTTGAAGTGTAATTCACAAAACAGAATCAACCATTTTAAAGTGAATAGTGACATGTATATTCCCAGTGTTGTGCAACTACCAACTCTTTCCACTTGTTTTTGCTTAGACTGTTTTCATTTTTCTTGGAGTTTTCTTTAGGCTTAAGGCACGAACTGACTTAATACAACATTTCTCTGCCAGTATGGGTAAGAGGTATTTCATTCCTGTTTTTTACATCAGGAGCCAAGAGTGATAGGTTTCTCCCTTTCTTTAAGAGCAGGGACTCTTAATTTAGGTTCTAAGATTACTTGACTCTCCTGAAATTTTGTTGGTGGGTATGTTAGTTTCTAGTTAAGAACACAGTGCTCACAATGAATAGGACAGAAATCTATACCTTGACAATGAAATTTAAGGGAGGTAATTAAATGTGAGGGTCATTAATAAAGGTAGAATTTCAGACTAAGTTAGTTTTATGTGTAATAGACTGTGTTTAAAACTCCTGTTAAGAATTTAAAATGTGGGGCGCCTGGGTGCCTTAGTCCTTTGAGCGTTGACTCTTGGTCTCAGCCCAGGTTGTGATCTCACGGGTGTTGGGATCAAGTTCCACATCAGGCTCTGTGCTGACAGGGTGGAGCCTGCTTGGAATTATCTCTCTCCCTGTCTCTGGCCCTCCCCTGCTCGTGGTCACACACTCTCTCTCTCAAAATAAGTAAGTGAAACTTTAAAAGAAAAAAAAAAGAATTTAATATGTCTGGTGTGCCGGGTGGCTCAGTGAATAAAGTGGCTCCCTTTTGATCTCAGCTCAGGTCTTGATCTCAGGGTTGTAAGTTCAAGCCCCTTTGTGGGCTCCAAGCTGGAGATGAAGCCTACCTTTAAAAAAAAAAAGTTTAATATGTGTATATGAGTATGAGATCTTGAGAAAACAAAACCATTTTTGTGCCCTTTTTCATAGAAACTGGGTAGGGTCGTCTGAGTGGCTCTGTCGTTTAAGCATCTGACTTTGGCTCTGGTCATGATTGCTGAATTTAATCCCCGCATTGGGCTCTCCGCTGTCAACATGAGTGCTCTCTTGCTCGCTCTTCTCTCTGTCAAAAATAAATAAACATTAAAAAACAAAAACAAGGGGAGCCTGGGTGGCTCAGTTGGCTAAGCATCCGACTAAACCTCTGGTCATGATCTCACGGTTTGTGGGTGCAAGCCCCGTGTCGGGCTCTGTGCTAACAGCTCAGAGCCTGGAGCCTGTTTCAGATTCTGTGGCTCCCTCTCTCTCTCTCTGACTCTCCCCTGCTCACGCTGTCTCTCTCTCTCTCTCAGAACTAAATAAATAAACATTAAAAAAAATTTTTTTAATGTATGAAAAATTCCAAGCAGATTTTGTTTTTAAATTCTAACCAAGTTTTAAGTTTTGATGATCTTATTGGACTTAATAGGCATACTAACATCCTAGACAGACCATAATGGCCTTGAGCTATGGCTCTCCTAATAGGCTCTAATTAGTGATCATTTCTGTATACCTGTTTCGTCTTTTTACGTGTTAAGTTCTTACATGATAGCTTCAGATTTATCCCAGGTCTTTTATATGAAGGATTCCCTTCAGTTTGCCCATTTCAAATTTAGTGTACATTATGAATGGATTAAATGATAATAATCATTGTGAGTTCTGGCTTGCGTCTTTTAACAGGGGAATTCGATGAAATTCTGGTACAACCTATAGCACTCTTGCATAAGGATCAGGATTGTAAATAATAGCCACTTGGAAAGATCTCAGCTGAGTCTAATTTCCTTTAGATTTTTCAAGTAGCACATTTCCTTTAGGTTGTTCAAGTAGTATATTACCTTTAGGTTGTTCAAGTAGCACATTTTAGAGATCAAATTTGAGCCAGGCTTTTTTCATTATTTCATGTTTATTTGGCTTTTTTTCCTTTTCCTTAATTACATTGATTTGTTTAGTGCTTAGGTCTTTTTTCTCTGATCCATATTTACTGTGGCTTGCCAAATGTTGGATCACTCAAGTTTGCCAAATTTATTATCATCATGTTGCTTTGGCCTGGCAGTAATAAGCAGGTGCCAGGCATCAGTCGTAAATTTGGTAATAAGTATTGTTGATGATGGTAAGGAAGAAGATACATGTTTTTGAGTGCAGAAGGAATATTATTAGAAGAAAATTTTAATACATTTAAAGATAACAAATACCTTGGACAAAGTCTTAAAGAGTTTCTCAAATCAAAAAACATGTCTCATTATTTAGGGAGAAATGTGGCCAGTCCATGCCATTTTTGTTTTACTAGTAAAACCATGTGTCGGCTGGACTAATTTCCAGGGAATTGGAGCAGAAGTATTAAACTTGAGGGTGAGATCCATGATCTTTTAAGTTTTAACACCAGTTCTCATTCTCTTTTGTATGCAATGGTAACTGAATAGCTCTTTTTTTTTTTTTTTTGGCTTTATTTTTAACCATAAAGTGGTATTATTTGTTCTTTGGGAATACAATTGGGCTAAGTATAGATTGTTGAAAACATGAAAACTGTAATTTAAAAAACCCACGTGTGAGGCATGTTTGTCTCTAGATATTTGTTGTGAAAGAATATTGTCCTATTAATTTAGTCTTTTTCTTAGATTCCTTTTCTCAAGTGTAATGGTAAATAGATTGGCACAATTATTTTCTTTTTCTGCTTTGATTTTAACATTGCTTCAGGATACATTTTTTCAGGATACCTCCCTTGAGGTAGAGAGTAAATCATATTTTCCTAAATGGAAAGTAATGGGGAGATCTTTCAAAACAAACTTTATTTTAAATCTTAAATATTTGAGTGCCTAATTGAAGATGTACTTACAAAAAGGTTTAGCTTTAGATCTTGGAGACTTTGAGGATTACAGATTCTTAAAGTCATAATAGGTTCATATTATCAATCCATTCCATTTAGCCTGTGGATTTTGCCCCAGTTCCTTGAGGCAAGAGTTACATTCTTAATTATCTTTGCATCTCTTGACTCACCAATAATGAAGAAAATACTCAATTTTGAGTAAAGAAGTTCTTATAATTCTCTTAAAAGTTGAATTCCTTGCTGGACATCAATAGTTTGGATAAAGGAATTTTTTTTCTCTTGTTGTAGGTGCACATTAAAGATCCAAAACCATGACTGACTCCAAGTACTTCACAACCAATAAAAAAGGTAAGTATGAAAACTTGATCAAAGAACTTTTGAGTTCTTTTGAGTTGCTTCAAAAGTTGTGGTGTAAGATTGTCCCACCTGGAAATGTTCCTGACCTCTTCAGACATGCATATTTTGGAGTATCTCATTGGAGATCTACTATTTGTAGAGAAAAGTGTATTTGAATAAATTATTAAATGATAAGACTTTTAAATATAGAGAGAGAGTGAATGCACATCATTTTGGTTTAGAGGTCCTGTTTTGGTAAGAGGAAGAAATCCAACTTTGATCTGTCGAAGACTGGTAGCTCTGAGGAAGGCAGAAAGGGAAGAAGCAGTACATTTATTCTCTTTTAATTTTTTACTTGGAAATATTTTATAACAGTACTGTTAAAACAATACAGATCACATAAAAAGTAAAAACGAAATTTTTCTTTCTCCTTTTTTGTGTTCCTAAGGTGAACTCAGGATGTATCCTCAGCCTTTTTCTGTGCATATAAATGCAGATATTCTTATGATTAAAAACATTTTATCTTTAACAAAAAAGGGTCATGCAAACAGTACATAGAAACTTGATATTTTCATATCCTTCCATATAGGTCTATCTCTGGGCTTTGTCTAAATACGTTTTTTATACTTAAAACAGGGAACCTGTAGAGTTAATTCCATGGGTTTTAGGTTATAGACTGTGGATTACTTGAATAGCTTTGGATTTAGTAACCTCATTGTCTTTGCAATCAGAAATGTAATGCTGGTTTTTACTTTTAACTGTAGACTAGGAACTAAGGATTCTTCCAGGAAAAGTACAAACTTCTCATCTTTTGTAAAATTGTTCCTAAATAACAGCTCATTTCTAGTGCGATACATGGCCCTCCTATCAAAAGCAGACCAGTTTCATTCTTATCAGCCTGTTGTGCCCTCAACTGAGATGGACTTTTCTTCAGGATTAGGATTTTGTGCTTTGTATTTAGCAGTCTTATGTTTACTGAAGCATTCTGGCCATGACACCAACTATCATTCCTCTTCCTCTTCAACAGCTTTTTTCCTCAAATGGACCTTTTCTGCCTCTCTTCTAGTGGCTGAAATACGACAACTTCTCTGCCTCAATTTATCTTTCTTGTTTCCCTTGTAGTTTACTGGCCTTGGCCTCCTAACTTTCTCTGGATTTAACTAAGTTTAGTCTTGAAGAACAAGGGTCCTTTTTTCTTGAATGATCCATTGCATGTATTATTCTGAAAATATTTATTGAGTGTCCACTATGGAGTTTCTGGGTTTTTTTAATTTATTTTTTTTAATGTTTGTCATTTATTTTTTGAGAGACAGATCTCAAGCAGGGGAGGGGCAGAGAAAGAGGGAGACACAGGATCCGAAGCAGGCTCCAGACTCTGAGCTGTCAGCACAGAGCCTGACGCAGGGCTCAAACTTATGAACTGAGTTTCTGATTAAATATCCTAATTTCTTTCAAGTCAGAGTAGATGCAAAGGATGCCGGATATCCTTTGGTTACTAGATCTCATTTCCAACTAAAAGGAATCAGGACTCTTTGGAAAAGGAATCAGGACCCTGGAGAAATAACTGATTCCAGGGTGCATCAGGGGAAAGTACAAGATGAACATGAACATCTTATGCCAGAAAGAAAGAAAAAAATTTGATGAGACATGTCAAGGAGCTGTGTGGTTTGAAGGGGTTTCCACTTGCCCACTTGCCAAATTTGAGATAATTTGAGCATTAAAAAAAAAGTGATCATTAGGGACACCTGGGTGATTCAGTTGGTTAAGCATCTGACTCTTGATTTCAACTCAGGTCATGATCTCAAGGTTTGTGAGTTCAAGCACTGCATTGGGCTCTGCACTGACAGCGTGGAGCCTGCTTGAGATTCTCTCTCTCTCTCTCTCTCTCTCTCTCTCTCTCTCTCCCTCTCTCCCTCTCTCCCTCTCTCCCTCTCTCCCTCCCTCTCTTCCTCTCTTCCTCTCTCCCTCCCTCCCTCCCTCCCTCCCCTGCTCACTTGCTTGTTCTCTCTCTCAAAATGCCTGTCAAAATGCATAACCTCAATGTAATTTTGAGGGAACATCCGTGATAAGCCCATACTGAAGGGGATTCTGTAAAATAACTGGCCTGTCCCTTTAAAAATGTCATTATCATGAAAGACAAAGGCTCAGGAGCTGTTTCAGAGTAAAGACTAAAGAGACACTACAGTAAAATATAACATTGATCATTGGATCCTGGCCTGAGGGGAATGGTGGTAACACTACTATGAAGGAGGTTCTCAAACCTTTGAGTAAAGTCCATTGATTAGATGATGTGTCAATGTTAAATTTACTGATTTTGATTATTGCATTATAGTTATTTAAGGTAATCATTTTTGGAAATTATACATTGATGCACTTAGAGCTAAAGAGACAGGATGGCTGCAGTTTACTATTGTTTACTATTAGTATTCAGGAAGAAACATGTAAATATATAGAACGAATGATACAGCAAATGTGGCACAGTGTTAACAATCGGGGACTCTTGCAACTTTTAAGATTGAAATTATTCTTTTTTTCTTTTAAGAGAGGGAGAGAGCAAGAATCCCAAGCAGGCTCTGTACTGTTATTGCATACCTGAAATGGGGCTTAGTCTCATGAACTCCGAGATCATGACCTGAGTTGAAATCAAGAGTTAGATGCCTAACTAACTGAACCACCCAGGCGCCCCTGAAAAAAAAATTTTTATTTAAAATTTTAAGATCGGGCACACTTTGGTGGCCTAGAGTGAACAAACAGCACCAAAACGTTTTCAAGAAAGTGCAAGCATATCTGTCCTCTTCTGGTCATTTGGAGTTATGTAAGGGTAAACAAACTCTTCTACTACAGTACAGAAACTCAACAACGAGTTTCTTAATTTTATCAACTACTGGTCAGTGACTTTCAATTTTTTCTACACATTGGACTTTCTCAGGGAAGTGTAGAGCAATACTAAAGTCTAGGACCCTCCACCCGAGATACCCTGATTTATTGGTCTGGGCTATGGCCTGGATGTGGGGATTTTTGTTAAGCTCCCCGCATTTTTCTCATGTGTCACCAAGGTTGAGAACCATTGTTAGCTGTTGGCAGTGCTTGGTAGATTTGATTAGTGGGAAGAGGAAGGGACAAACAGAACTTAATAAAGTTGTATGTCTGAGATAATTTGTGTCCTCTTTGGCTCCCACTCAACAACTTCCCTATCTTTATTTTTTATACTTAACAAAAACTGTTAGCACCTTGTCATTCATTATCAGATTTTTTTTCCTATTTTCTTACCATCCTGAAATGGTACTTGTTTCTTCTTTTGCTAACATTTTGTGCTTTATGACCAAGGTATTGTCTATATTGAAGTAAAAATATGTAATTAAAAAAACTCCCCTAACTCTTCAAACCTTCTTTCGAAATGAGTCCTGGTAACGTTTTTTTAATTTAAGAATTTGTAAAAGTTTAAGACCTACAGATTGAAGCACGGCTGGGTAAATACCACATTTTAAAAAATGGATAGACTCTGTTCCTTTTACTTCCTGTAACACCCACCAGAACTGCCACTGGAATATACTCTTTAAGTTTATCCTAGGATTGGAATAGTTTCAGTTACATCCTGTTTTGATTCATCAGCTCCTGCTGCTATTCACAGTTCAGACTTTGGAAGCCCTGCTGCTTGTCTTTTACTGTTCCTAGAAGTAAATGATGGGAAGCCTGAAAGCTGGATTTGTCAGCTGAGGACTTGGTGGAGAGGAGCATGACTCTGAAGGGCCCAGCTTTCCTGACTGCTATTTTGCAATTGTTGATTAAATAAAACTGATTTTTGTGTTAATTTGTTTGCCTCGATGGCAGTGGATTTTGACGTAACAAATTTTTTTTAGTGTCCAGCTTTTGTGTTTCTTACCAGTTTCATCTTTCCCATCTAGAGGCCTTAGCAGATCACAGAATTTCATGTCCCCCCAGTTTCTGTGCTGATGAATGAGGTCTGGTTAAAAATGAGCATCAAACACAGTCCTCAAAATGGAAAAATGAAACAGTATTGTAGAAGAGTAGAAGAGTACAGATGGAAGGTTGAACGAGGAGTATCCAATTTCTTTTTCATGGGCTTAGTGGTGTATTTTCTTCTTTCTTTTAAAACCAGGTGAGGATTATTATCTTCTTTTCTTTCAGCTCCAATTTTCTGAAGATAGGTGAGCCTGGTCCTTAAAGTAGTGATGAAAACTCTGGCATTTCCCAGTGCAGGGCCTGAGCACTCATTCAGGATTGTGCCTTTAGAAATGACTCTGGTTTGTACCATTTTTGAAGCTTTAAGATTATCATTTCTGTTAGATCACTTGAATAGGATGGAGCCTTGAAGCCTTTCAGCTTCTTAAAGTGCTAATTAGAGCAGTGATTCTCATCCCTGGTTGTGCATTAGAATCATGTGGAGAAACTTTAAAAAATACGAGCCCAAGACTTCTCCTTGATGTGCTGATTTATTTGATCAGAGTAGAACCTGAGTGTTATTATTTTTATTTTTTTAATGCTTACTTATTTTCGAGAGCGCGAGAGAACGTACACATGTGTGTGCACATGCGAGCGAGTAGGGGAGAGGCAGAGAGAGAGAGAGAGGGAGACACAAGGGTCTAATGCAGGCTCCAGGCTCTGAGCTGTCAGCAAAGAGCCTGACGTGGAGCTCAAACTCACGGACTACGAGATCATGACTTGAGCTGAAGTCAGAATGCCCAACCAACTGAGCCACCCAGGCAGCCCGTAATTATTTTTAAATACCTCCCAGGTAATAGTGTGCAGCCAAAGTTGACAGCCTCTGGATTCAAGAGTCAGGAAACACAGTTCTGAGGGCAGCTCTGTCACACTGACTCACTCTGTGATCTTTGAGCCTTAGCTCTTTATCTGTGAAGTTGAGAGTAGATGAATGAGCTGATATCTGGAGTCTCTTTGGTTTGAAAACAGATATGTGACCCTGTTTTGTGCCTATGTTTATTTTTTCCCTTGGGACCTTGAAATTCTGATGGAAGATCATCCCTCAGATGCCATTCTCTCCCTATTGTAGTAAGACATGAGATTTCCTTTTTCCCTACTCCCACACTTCCTAAGATCTGGATTGCAGCTTCCTCTCTGGTCATAACCTAAATGATGGTGTCTTTTATCAATGGCCGATTAATATTCTAGGGATTTGTATTGTATCTATCCTATAATTTTTTTTTAATATTTTTTATTTATTTCTAGGAGAGAGAGAGAGAGACAGCGTGAGCAGGGGAGGGTCAGAGAGAGAGGGAGTCACAGACTCTGAAATGGGCTCCAGGCTCTGAGCTGGCAGTCAGCACAGAGCCCGACGCGGGGCTCGAACCCACAAACCGCGAGATCATGACCTAAGCGAAAGTCGGACGCTTAACCGCCTAAACCACCTAGGCGCCCCTATAATTTTTAAGTTCTCTTCATTTGCTGCCCTGCCTTTGGTCAGCTGTCATGTTATTTATTACAGAGTACACTATTTTGCTCTAGTTTTCTGGTCCTGGGATCTTACCAATTTGTTCTCCTTTCTTATAGGAGAAATCTTTGAATTGAAGGCTGAACTCAACAATGAAAAGAAAGAAAAGAGGAAGGAGGCTGTGAAGAAGGTGATTGCTGCCATGACTGTGGGGAAAGATGTTAGGTAAGGGTCATCACCCCTGCTGATGGTCACTCTAGACCCATACCCTTTGTTATGGCTTTTACTGCTTTTCATTTAACAATGCTAATCAAAGAGCCTATAAGAATTAAAAAATCACAAGGAAGTGTAGTTGCTTTTATGTGAACTCTGTGACTTGAGTTTTTTTTTGAAGAATGAAACCAGTTTGATTTTCTTGCATCCACATCTAGCATAAAACCTCCTGAGAGCTGACACAGTTACAGATCTGTTGCTGAAGTAGTTTTAGGAGATGATAAAAGTGTATTGAGAAGCAGAAGCTCATAGGTTCTTTAATTG
This sequence comes from Proteles cristata cristata, assembly GCA_017311185.1. Lineage (NCBI taxonomy): Eukaryota > Metazoa > Chordata > Mammalia > Carnivora > Hyaenidae > Proteles > Proteles cristata. The sequence goes on from JAESUZ010002325.1 coordinate 95,497, forward strand.
ACTTGAGTCACTGTTCTTAACTGTACAGCTCTAGAACTAGTTGCTGAATTTAAGATGAAAATCAATGTTAATAAAGTTCATTTCTCGCTGCCACCGCCCCACCTCCGTAATTCAGCCAGACCATTTGGAAATAGGTACAGATTATCTGCAAGCCCTTGAGGATTCCCAAGATCCTTTTGGGGGATTTCTAAGGTCAGGGCTCTTCTTAGAATAATACTTAGATGTTATTTGCCTTTTCTCTGTGTTGATATATGCACTGCTGATGCCTTAGTGTGAATCAAGGTAGTGGTGCTAAACTGTATCAGTGGTCACTGTATTCTTCATCACCACATACTTGCAGGACAAAAAGGACAATTTCACTTAGGGCTATTCTTCATGAAACATTAAAAATGTATTAAGCCTTGAACCATGAGTACAGGTCTTTTTAATATTCCATGTAATAAAATAGGAATTATGCCTAAAGCACTTCTACATAGCAAAGTGTGATTGGTTGACTTGGAAAAAAGCCCTTGCATAATTGTTTGAATTGGGAACACCATTTTTAAGTGAAAGAATGATTGACAGACAAATTATAGTTAATCAGACCTTCAGTATTTGGGAGACATTTTGTAAAAATGAACCAAGTGAACCTGTCGCTTCTAGAGAAAAAAATTGACAATAGATCCATTTTGAGCTTTAAAGTAAAAATTAAATTGTTGGAAAACTTGTATCTCTCATTATGAGCTTGACAGCATCCCAATACTTAGAGACTTTTCTGATGAGATGTATTATTTACTGTTCTATGATGAAATGTGTCATTGGGAAGATCTGCATAACCCAACAAATATTTTCTAAATGACCAGTGCATAGATCATAGAATTATCCATGGGCAAAAGATCCATTCACATTGAGTGATAAATGAGAGGTCTTATTGCAAACGAGTTTAAAAAGTTAGATATGGTTTCAGATTCCACATTGTAGCTGACTTTTAAGGAACTAATGTGTGGACTGAAAAAGACAAAAGAGAAAAAGCCTTTATCTAGCTTTAATGTATCAAAGAATATCCAGTTATCTGAAAAAACTGTTCAAATACTCCTCCCTTTTCCAATTAATATGTATGTATGATTTAGTTCTTAAACTTTAATCAAAACAACATTCTATGGGGCACCTGGGTGGCTCAATTGGTTAAGTGTCCAACTCTTGATTTTGGCTTGGGTCATGATCTCATGGTTTGTGACTTCAACCCTCACATCGAGCTCTGTGCTGACAGTGCTTGAACCCTGCTTGTTATTCTGTCTCTCTCTGCTCCTCCCCATTCATACTCACTCTCAAAATAAATAAACTTAAAAAAAAAAAGCAAACCCAATATTCTACAACAGGTTGAATGCAGGAGCAAATATGAGGATCCAGCAGTCATTGCATAAACTAGATATTAAAGAGATTTGGCAAAATGTAAAATAATATCATCTTAATTTTTAAAAAACAAATTTTTTGCTTTGAAATACATTAATATGAAATGAATTTGTTTTATAATTTTTTTAGTGTTTTATTTTTGAAAGTGTGTGCGCCTATGTGTGTGCATACAAATAGGAGAGGAGCAGAAGGAGAGGAAAATAGAGGAGTCAAAGCAGGCTCTGCAGTGAGAGTGGAGAACCCGATGCGGGGCTTGAACCCATGAGCCGTGAGATCATGACCTGAGCCGAAATCAAGAATTTGAACACTCAGCTCACTGAGGTACCCAGGTGCCCCACATATCATAATTTAAACGAAAGAATATAGATATCTTTGAGTCTTCATTGTACTTACTATCTAGTTGAAGAGACCCAAAATTTGAAAAATTAGGGAATAATAAAATTCAATTTTATTATTAGGAACTAGTATACATTAAAGGCAGTAAGAATTCTACAAAAGAGAGATCCATGTAAATAAGAATAGTTGAAGAACCCTTCTTGGAGGAGATGGGATTTGTGCCATGTCTAGATAACTCAACGAAGCAGAATAAATAGAGCTCAGCTATTCATAGGTTATCATATTTCTGTCTCCCTGCAAATAACTTCAAGTTCAGTGCTGTCAGATAGAAATACAATGTGAGCCCTATATATAATTTCAAATTTTCTGATAGCCAAATTAAAAAAATAAAACATAGATGAGATTAATTCTAATAATGTATTTTATATAGTACAGTATATTGAGTATCATTCCAGCTTGAAATCAGTGTAAAAATTATTAATGAGGTAATTTACATTACATGAAAAAAAATTTTTTTTTTTAATGTTTTATTTATTTCTAGGAGAGAGAGAGAGAGACAGCGTGTGCAGGGGAGGGTCAGAGAGAGAGAGGGAGTCACAGGCTGAAACAGGCTCCAGGCTCTGAGCTGGCAGTCAGCACAGAGCCTGACGCGGGGCTCGAACCCACGAACCGTGAGATCCTGACCCAAGCGAAAGTCGGACGCTTAACCGACTAAGCCACCCAGGCGTCCCTACATTACATTTTTCATACTGTCTTCAAGATCCAATGTGTATTTTATATATATCACATCGCAATTCAGACTAACTGCACTGCCAATGAGCAGCTACATATGACTAGTGGCTACTGTATTGGAAAGTTCAGGCTTTATAGGTTGGTACTTAACAGTTTTTACCTCTAGAACTTTGTTCTTGATCAAGATCTTTTTTGATCTTGGGCAGGTTGTTGAAATTAAATTACTCAGTATGTTAAATTTACTGACGGTTAATGTGTCACATTTGTTTACCAGTTTTTAGTTGTTTTGCCTATGAGTTATTGGAAAGAACTTTCATTTGGGGGAGTGTTAGTGTTTGTTGAGTGTCTACATGTGCATGAAACTACACTAGGTATGTATATTCAGGTTAAACAGTTTGCCTTTCAGAGCAGAAGTAATTGGTTTGTTGGAGATAAGCTGGATTCTTTGACTTTGCATTCCATCTTCCTTTCTGTAAATTACTATTTCTGCTTATTGTGTGTGTGTCCGTGAGCTGTACCAGGTGACCAGTTATTTCAGTCATTTTCCTTTCTGTAGAAATACACTGACATTTTCTTTCTGTGTTCTTGAAGTAAGATGTTCAGAAGTGTTTAGAAGTTTTACAGTACTTTGATAGAGCTTTAAGGGGAAGTTTTATTGCTGATCTCTCATAAAATTATAGTTCACCTAAATTTTAAAAATACAGCTTATACTTTAAAATCTGATAAGGTCAATCCTTCTAAACTAATGATGCCACTTTCCTTTGGCTTTACAAGAAAGTAGTAAATCATGAAATGACTTGAACTTGAAAAAAGTGTAAACTCCTTTTATATTTGAGGCTACTTGTTTTCGTTGACTGAATATGTGATGTTAACAATAAAGAAATAGGGGCACCTCTGTTGTTCAGTTGGTTAAGCGTCCGAATCTTGATTTGGGATTAAGATCATAATCTCAACAGTTCATGGGATCAAGCCCCCTGTCGGGCTCTGCACTGACAACACGGAGCCTGCTTGGGATTCTCTCTCTCCCTCTCTGTGCCCCTCCCCCACTTGCTCACACTCTCTCTCTCTCTCTCGCTCTCGCTCTCAAATAAACTAAAAAACAAACATTCCACTAGAAGGGAATCAGGATTTCTTAGGAAAATGACTGAGTTTAATTGTGAGATTAGAAATGTACCAAGTGATGGGGCACCTGGGTGGCTCAGTCGGTTAAGCATCCAACTTAAGCTCAGGTCATGATCTCATGGTTTGTGGGTTCGAGCCCCGCATTGGGCTCTGTGCTGATGGCTCAGAGCCTGTTTCGGATTCTGTGTCTCCTTCTCTCTCTGCCCCTTCCCCACTCATTCTCTGTCTCTCAAAACTGAATAAATGTTAAAAAAAAAAATTAAAAAGAAATGTACCAAGTGATCCTGGATGGAGCATCATATCCTACCAGAAAGTAAGGGAACTGGTGAAAATACAGGGTCACATCCCAGGGACTCAGGAGCAAACTTAGTAAGTTCTCACTGGCCAAGGATAGAATATGAACATTAAAAAGTATAGCAGCCATAGTGTGTTGAACCTACAATGAATTGATATGGAGAATTACTGTTAATTTGTATGTGTGATAAAGATTGCGATTTTTTCAAAACAACATTCCTAAAGATATGCCTTAAAATATCATATATGATGGGGCGCCTGGGTGGCTTAGTCGGTTAAGCGTCCGACTTTCGCTTAGGTCATGATCTCGCGGTTCGTGGGTTCGAGCCCCGCGTCAGGCTCTGTGCTGACTGCCAGCTCAGAGCCTGGAGCCTGTTTCAGTCTGTGACTCCCTCTCTCTCTGACTCTCCCCTGTTCACGCTGTCTCTCTCTCTCTCCTAGAAATAAATAAAATGTTAAAAAATAATAATAATAAAATAAAATATCATATATGAAGTTATATGATATCTAGGATTTGGTTAAAAATAATCCAGAGCAGCTAGAAGGGATAGGGAAGGGAGTAAGAATGGACTGCGGATATGTATCAACAAAATTGGACGTGTATTAATTCTTGCTTATAGCTGGGTGATGGATATATTGGGTTCATTATACTGCTCTTTCTATTTTGTTTGTTAGAGAATTTTTGTAATGAAAAGTTTCTTTAAAAATCTATTTTTAGAGACTTTCTTGAGACCAGGGTTACAGTTTCTTTAGAAATTCATCTCGATGAGATGTACCGTGGGGACATTTGTCCTTGCATCAGATCACTTTGTAGAATAAGGCCATTTCTTCAGGTTCTATCCATTATCTTGGCACCAACATCTTTTCATTTTTCTTCTCACTTTTCTCCTCTCAGCTCTCTCTTTCCAGATGTAGTGAACTGTATGCAAACCGACAATCTGGAATTAAAGAAGCTCGTGTATCTCTATTTGATGAACTATGCCAAGAGTCAGCCAGACATGGCCATCATGGCTGTCAACAGCTTTGTGAAGGTAACATTTCCCCCAGGGACTCAAGACTAGTCTCTTCTGCCTGAAGTAACCTTTTCAGAAGTGTTTCTTGATATAGTTAATGTCTGCATTGCAAATAAGCAACCCCTGTTCCAAAAGAGGGCCTCTGGAGGAGTACTGGCAGTGACTAGGAATGTTCGTGTTTTTAAGCATTCTTTATGCCAGCATTTGTCATCCGGTTCAGACCATATGGAAAGCTTTCTGTTACTTGGTCTTGGTGTTCTTGCCAGATAGAAGAAGAAAACCGGGTGAAGAAGCGTTAGTGTTTTACCTACCCAGGCTGACAAAGCTTAGGGAGATCATCGTAGTTTCAGTAACCTGGGCTTTATTTTATCTTTTCTTTGTAAAAATTATGCTTATGAGTTAGAAGTAGTGGAAACCACAGGAGCTTACTGCTTCTATTTCATTTTACTTAATAGGTCTTAACACTGGATTTTTTTTTTTATTATGGAAACTTTCAAGCATATTCAAGTAGAGGAAATCGTATCATAACTTCCTCCCCATCTTGTGGTTTCAGTAGTTAACAACTCATAACCAGTGTTGTTTTGTTTATTCTCCCCATACGTGCTTTCCTGACCCCCCCCCTTCATTCTTCTGCTAGATAATTTTATAGCAAATCCCAAGCATCATAAGGATGAAAAATCATTTTATTCTTGGGGCACCTGGGTGGCTCAGTTGGCTGGGTGGCTGACTTCAGCTCAGGTCACCATCTCACAGTTCACGGGTTTGAGCCCTGATTCAGGCTCTATGCTGACAGCTCAGAGCCTGGATCCTGCTTCACATTCTGTGTCTCCGTCTCTTTCTGCCCCTTGCCCGCTCATGCTGTCTGTCTCTCTCAAAAATAAATAAAACATTAAAAAAAAAATTAAAAAATTATTTCATCCTTAACGTTTGTCAGAATAAGATCTTTTTAAAATATAACTCAATACAATTGTCACATCCTAAAAAACTGACGATTAAAAAATTTCTCATTGAACATGCAGTCATAGTTTTCCTATCATTAGATTTGATACATGTAAAAATTTTTTAATAGGTATGTATATAAATGTATACATATTTAATGTGTATATGTATACATATATACATATTTAGGTGTATACATACATACATATTTATATAATATATATTTTTCCCCACTGTTTTGAAAAATAAACAATACATTTACTTCCTTCTTGTGGAATTTTTGTTCTTTTCCTGTGTTTAGCTACCTGTATTTAGCTACATTGTACAGAATCAGAGAGAACATAACATTTTATTCTTTCTGTCTGGTGGTTCATAGATGGACTACATCATTGGAAACATAGTTTAGCTTACATTTTAGCCTAGGAGTGTTCTGTTTGTACTGTATATGGAAGCATTTGCTAATAAAGGAGAATGTAGGCATGCCTGGTTGGCTCAGCTGGTAAAATATGCAACTCTTGAACTTGGGTTTATGAGTTTGGGCCCCACTTGGGTGTAGAGTTTACTTAAAAATAAATAGTTAAGTAAATAAATTTGTCATTAAAAAAAGAAAGAAAGAAAGAAGGAAAAGGAGATTAATTGGGATCTCAGAGACCCTCTCTGCTGCTTAACTCCAGGAACTTAGGGCAGGCCTAAACCAGTTTCTCACTCCTTTGCTCTCTTGGCTTCAGGCTCCAGAAAGTCCAGACCTCTTTTCTCTCTACTCGGTATTCGCAGACTGGCTCTGGAGTGGGACACATCTTTTCAATTCCTCATTTTTTTCCTGTTGTTAAGGCAGGTCCACTAATAGCCATGGGGATGGTAATACCAACTCGCCAAGCTGCTGCCCAGCCCTGGAATGAATCCTTCCGGGCATTTCTCCATTGTGTTTATAAAACAATTAAAGTTAACTCTTAAATAGGCAACTAAGATTTGTACTTAGGAAACAATAGCATGGGATGATTTGTTTTCTGATACAGAATGTAACTAGAAGCTTACATTAAAGAAATATTCTTTTGTGGCATGTATAAACTAGACTATTTACTTTGAGTTACCATGTAAGCCTATAGCTGTCAATGATTTTTTTTTTTTTAAAGGACTGTGAAGATCCCAATCCTCTCATTCGGGCCTTGGCAGTCAGGACCATGGGGTGCATCCGGGTGGACAAGATTACAGAATATCTCTGTGAGCCCCTCCGCAAGTGTTTAAAGGATGAAGATCCCTATGTTCGTAAAACAGCAGCAGTTTGTGTGGCAAAACTCCATGATATCAATGCCCAAATGGTGGAGGATCAGGGATTTCTGGATTCTCTGCGGGATCTCATAGCAGATTCAAATCCAATGGTAACAAGCATCTCTTCCTCTAAAGAGGGCAGTGTTTTAAAATGGGTCCCTTTTAAAAGCATGTTTAAAACAAATCATATGTTTGGGGCATTGGAACCTAGGTTAACTATGGGAAGCATGAATTCTGTGTGTCCCTCCGATTATCTGTCTCACACTGTGGGTGTTTTCTGAGGTGAAAACCAACTACTGAAATACTGGGGCCTTAAAGCAAACCTTTGCATCAAACCTACCCCTGTTATTTCCTTAGCAACCGGTTCTTTCATCATTTTTTAAGAGGATTTTACCTTAAATTGATAGCAGTTTTTTAAAGATGATCTTTTCTGATAGATGTTTGTGGTCTTTTCTGGCAGTGTGGCAATAGGAACAAAATTATATTTATTGCTTAATTATTTTCATGCATTCTTCTACAGGAAAATTTAAGACAGATTCTCTCTTGACATCTAATGTTTTAAATATTTCGTAGCTAGGGTGCCTTGGTGGCTCAGTCGGTTGAGCATCAGACTTTTGGTTTCAGCTCAGGTCATGATCTCACAGGTCGGTGAGCTTGAGCCCCACATCGGGCTCTGTGTCAATGATGCAGAGCCTGCTTGGTATTCTTTCTCTCCCTCTCTCTCTTCCCCTCCCCTGCTCATGCTTGCTCGCTCTCTAAATACATACATAAACCTAACAAAAAAATTAAACATTTGGTAGCTAGAACACAACACTTAAAAGTTTGCAGACCTTTTATTTCTCTTATTAACATTTTTAACTTTGTACATATAATGAAGGGGAGAAAGTCCCAAGTGGTATGTTAACTCTGCTAATAACTGGAGCTCATTTGAATTGAGTGATTGGTCACAGTATCATTACTGAGATGATGAAGGAATATGGCCACTTTTTCTCCTCATTTTGCCTAATGTAGTATTTACTTAGAGGTGAATAACCGTGAGTTAATCAAATGGGTAATCTCTGAATACTTTTTTTGTTGAACTTTTTGGAATTTGCCTTGAAATAGACATTGTCTCTCACTTGCAAATTACCCACTCAGATATCTGCTTTGGTATTTCATTTGGTTCATCTTTTTCTTTGAGTAGACTTGGCTTCTGTTTATTCTCCTTCAAGGTTAGTATTAAGGTCAAAGGATGAAGCAAACCCAATTTTTTTTTTTTTAAGTTACTATGGTACTATCATCAGGAATCTTTTTAGCCACCTTCTGGGTACAAAAGCGGATGTGGATGTGCTTAAACCATGACTTCTGATAGGATGTCACCATCAATATTAGAAGATTCAACCTTTCCTTTTTTTCCATCTCAAGTAGGATCACGTGACCTCCCCCCCTTTATATTCCATAAAGAAAGAAATTTATAGGGGTGTCTGGGTGGCTCAGTTGGTTGAGCATCCTGACTCTTGATTTTGACTCATATCATGTGATTTCATGGTTTGTGGTTCGAGCCCCATATTAGGCTCTGTGCTGACAGTTCAGAGACTGCTTGGGATTCTGTCTCTCTGCCCCTGTCCTGCGTGCGTTGTCTCTCAAAATAAATAAATTAAAAAAAGAAATTTATAAGGTATTAGTATCTGTGTTATAGACTGTGTAGCTGGTCCCAAATTGTATTTTGGTGTTGCTTTTGTTTCACTGTTACTCAAAGCAGCTGTCTTTGAAATATTCTCCTGAGGACAAGATGAAAAGTATTTGGCTTCCATGCTCCACATTTTGGGCCTCCAGATGAACAGGGTATCATGCACTCATGGAAACTTGTGAAATAGTCAGTGGGGCTAAGAATGTGAAGTGGAATGAGGTGAAAGTGAGTTCTAACTCATTTAGGCAATTCCATTTTGGGGAGAAAAAGGCATTTTTACACCAATGTAAACTCTTCAAAGTAGAACTGTAAAATTAGATGATTAGGGATAGAGAGTAAATGATAGTTTGGTAAAGACTTGCTTTTTCTCTCTTTCCTTTCCTTTTTCCTCCCCTCCCCTCCCCTCCCCTCCCGTACCCAAGCACTTAGAACTTAAATCTTTGTCCAGATTAGTTGAGAGGATGGGAAAATTCTGGACAAGACTAATTTGACTTACTTTAAGTTTTCATTATGGAGGAAGGGCTGGTTTTTGTCTAGCCCATCATACTCTCAAGTAACATGTATGCCATTTATTTATTGATACTTTATATTATGGGAATTTTCAGACATTCAAAATTAGAATGACTAAATGAAAACAAGAGATAAATGAAATGACTCCATTTACCATCGTCAGATTCAGTAATTATCAGCATATGGTAGGCTTGTTTTACCTGTTTTTCCCCCATGCCGTACCTACCCACGTAAGTAATTTAAATAGGCAAGACATCGGGGCGCCTGAGTGGCTTAGTTGGTTAAGCGTCCGACTTTCACTTAGGTCATGATCTCACGGTTCGTGGGTTCGGGCCCCGCGTCGGGCTCAGTGCTGACTGCCAGCTCGGAGCCTGGAGCCTGTTTCAGTCTGTGACTCCCTCTCTCTCTGACCCTCCCCTGCTCACGCTGTCTCTCTCTCTCCCCTAGAAATAAATAAAAAACATTTAAAAAATAAATAAATAAATAAATAGGCAAGACATCAGTGGGTCTCTATTTAAATTTAATACAACATTACATTAAACTGTAATAGTCTTTAAATTTCCTAATCTGTTTTTACTACAGAAAATCAGGTGATTTCAGGGGATTTTCACAAGTTACCTTTGAGGAAACTTTTAGAGAAAATTTAAGGTCACTTGGTAGATTTTGAGAAACTTTCAGGAGCCGCTTTTGTTTTGCTATATCTTTATTGCTGATTTTCCTAGGGCAGGTGTAAGCATTAATTATTGTTGGACCTATCGCTGTCTAAACAAATTTTTTTGATTCTCATCACTTTCCTCAGTAGCAGAACTTTTCCCTTGATATTGTTCAATAGCGTGCTAAGCAAGGCTCACAGGGTGCAAAATTTAAAATGGTACAGTACATTCAGATGCCAACTCTATACCTGCAGAAGCCTGGAAGTGGAGTGTCTCCTTAAATTTGTACCTTGCCTTTCTTACTCTTGTCCTGGCCTTGTTTTACATACTCCTATTCACATCATTTTTTGAGCTCTTCATTTTTGTTTTAGTGAACTGAAAAGTTTGTGTTAAGATAGCCAACAGACACACACACCTACTTTTTATTTCAAACCCATACTTTTCATATCAGTTGTAAGTCTTGCTTTTTGCCAAAAAGTATTACAACTGGCATTTAGACTACTAATTTTCCTTTTTTATCAGTTGGGTCAAAAACTGTTGATAGGAAAGAGGTGAGTGTGTGAATGTAAGGTTTAGTAGCTCACACATCTGAGGAATTTCGGAGGCTTCTGATGACCATGTGTCCTTAGGAAAAGGGAAATTTAAACTTAAATGCATTCTATGCCAGATAGATGCTTTTACTTTCAATATATTACTTTGTTCTCCTGTCTTCCCAGTGCAATAGACGTTATTCCATGCTGAGATCAAGAAGTGTACACCCAGGCAGTTATCCCCGAGTCCTGCAGCTAGTGGTAATGTAGCCAGGATTCTAACCAAGTTGTGTGTATTCACACGTACACATTTAGAACTGTTTTATTGTCTCACAATGGTTAACATTTTGAACATATGAAGGCCTTTAATTATCTAAGGCGTTTACTATGGAAACAGCTCCCTATTCTGATGTTTGAGTCCTCTTTTCCTGTTCTGGAGAGGTAATTTTGTTACACTTTTTCAGAAGTTGTTCCACATGGTGGCAGCACTGCACCAGAATCTCTTGCAAAAAAAAATTAACACGGGGTGTTCTGCCTTAGTAATTTTCTTATAGCTCACTTCAGAAGGGCATCCTAAAGGTGAAAGCACCTGCAGAAATGACTTTGAAATCTGAGAGTAAAATGTTGTTCTCCAAGCTCCTTCCTGGGAGTAGGGTACCTTGCTGCGAGTAATAGATTTGTTTTCTTTCCCTGTCTTTCTGTGGGGATCACACACACCTCCTTTTCCTGCAGTTATCCCATTTATAACCGTTAAAGCAGACTTTCAGTGAAAAAATATTTGAAAGAGAAAAGATAGACTTTGAAGTAAAAAAAAATCGTGTTAAATTCTGGCTCAATGTTGCTGAGTTGTTTCCTCTTCTTTCGAATGAGGGCCACCATTGTAGAAAGGTGTGGGGAGTATTTATTGAGCTATGGCATATAAAGCACATATTCAAGGGGCACCTGGGTGACTCAGTCAGTTAAGCATCCGACTTCAGCTCAGGTTATGATCTCACAGTTTGTGAGTTTGAGCCCCACATCAGGCTCTGCTGACAGCTCAGAGCCTAGAGCTTGCTTCAGATTCTGTCTCCCTCTCTCTCTGCCCTTCCCATGATCATGCTCTGTGTGTGTCTGTCTCTCAAAAAATAAACAAAAAAATTTAAAAACCCACATATTCAAGTGCTTGGCTTATGGGAACTCATGAGAATGAGAGTTGTTGCTCCTGTAACTATGAAGTAGACATTAGGCAGAGTTAACATTATTGCTACAATATTAACTTAAAAGGCCCTGATGCCTTTGATAGCTGTACAGACTCATATAGTACAGTCTTTTCTGAGAGAATTAGAGCCAAACTTATTTTCAGATGCAGATTTTAGTTTTCATTATTTTGAAAGCAAGCGTGTATTCAGAATGAGCAGCCATTTTGGAGCTACAGAATAGCTCCCATGACTTCTTCATAGATGTCAGTAGTTTTAAAATTTGCGCCAAGTATATATTTACAAGAAAAAAAGTGCACTTTTGAGTGATAATGACTGTTTTGTAGCTTTTTGCCCTCCTACTATGGTTTTTATTTTTTCCTCTGAGGCATTTGAGATATTCTGACTCCAGTTAGCGTGTTCATGCTAGAGCCTGCCTCTCCTGACACTCCCAGCAGCCCTGTCACAGGTGTTTGCTTTTGTTTGTGAACTCGGCACTCCTGAGTCCCCTTGGCTTAGGACTTTGCCCTTGTGATGGCTTCTAAACCTTCTCCTTTCTGCTTCCATCAGTCACTCTGAGAACTGCCCTGGGCGGCCCCACTTCCACTGCTCTATCCTCTCTGCCAAAGCACAAGTTACTGAATAGGTGGCAAACCTATTTCTATTTGATGAGTGTTCTGCACAAGCAGTATGTTCTCAGAATAGCCTCAGCTTGGCCCAGAATAGCCTTTAACAAAGGTTCTGGTTAAAACTGCTAGCTTCTATTAATTGGAAATTATTCTGGGAAGCTGATATGAAAAATAACATGTTTTTTGTCAGAAGAAAATGTGTATTTTGACTGTGTGCTAGCCAGTTTGTTTGTAACCCTCCTGGGAGCTTCCTTGGTGTAATCTGAAACCCGCCCCCTGTAAGCAGAGGGCAGAGAGAGACCAAAGAAAGAGGCAGGCTGGTAGGTGGCAGTTCTGATAAGCAGAGAGAATTGTCTTGGGCAGCGGCAAGACATGGATCCCTTAACTGGGCTCATTCACGTCTACCATGCAGGTGAAAGACAAGCAGTACCCACATTCCAAGGACAGGCATATGATGAGAAGCCTCGAGTGGACAGATGCCAGCTCACAGGTCAAATGGCAGTCACATCTTTTTGGCGACCACCACCAGCATGTAGAAGAAGCATGGTGTTATGGCAGTGGTGCTCACCTGGGGGCAGTGTTGCTCCCCAGGGGACATTTGGCAGTATCTGGGAACCCTTTTGGTTGCCACAACTAACGGGCGGGATGCTACTAGCATCTAGTGGGGAGAGTCCAGGGATACTTCAAACATCCTGCAGTGTATAGGACAGCCTCCTAGAGCAGCCCAAATGTCAGTAGTGCTAAGTTTGCAAAAATTTGGATTATAAAAATAACGGAAATAGCATATAACCATCTAGGGCCAGAGTAGCTGCTGTTATGAGTCCTGCTGTGGTATTTAGTAGAAATATTGCCTTGAGCAAGTTATTTAAAATGAGCTTCAGTTTCCTTGTCTATAAAAATGTAATAAGGCTTATTTTGCTCAATTATTTTGAATATGAAGAAATAGTTTAAAAATTTAAATAACACATGGGGCACCTGCGTGGCTCAGTCCATTGAGTGTTTCATTGAGCATCTGACATCGGCTCAGGTCATGATCTCAAGGTTTTGTAAGTTCAAGCCCGGCATTAGGCTCTCTGCTATCAGTGCAGAGCCCACTTGGGATCCTCTGTTTCCCTCTCTTTGCCCCTCCCCCACTTGTGCACACTGTCACTCAGTCTCTTGTTCTCTCTCAAAAATAAACAACAGAAGCACCTTGGTTGCTCAGTCAGTTAAGCATTGGACTTTGGCTCAGGTCACGATTTCACAGTTTGGTTCATGAGTTCAAGTCCTTCGTTGGGCTGTGTTCTGTCAGCTCAGAGCCTGGAGCCTGCTTCAGATTCTGTGTCTCCCTCTCTCTCTGCCCCTTGCCCGCTCATGCTCTCTCTCTCTCTCAAAAAAAAAAAAAAAAAGCCTGGTCTATGGCAAATGCTTAATAAAACTAGCTATTGAGAACAGACTTAACACTGCATACTTTCTGATTATCATTATTTTTATTTAGGCCTTAGAAAGTTGTGTTGTGATTTGTCGTCAGTCTGAGCTGGTACATATTGAAAAACTCAAGTCTCTAGATCACTTCATAAATTTGAGGATTTTTATCAGAATATAAATGATGCCCTTGTGGGCTATGTTAAATTGTCTCTTAGAGATCATTCTAGAACACATAGAAAAACTTCATGACTTTGCTTAATTTAGTATTTTATATTATTTCTGTTATCCCTAAGTGTATATTAATAAGTAGAGTTTTAAAGCATAATTTCATACATAAGTAAAATGAGAAATGCATCATATGCTCTTCATCTAAAAGTCCATAAAGGAATTCTGGAGCTGTTAGAATTTTAGGCATGTGTGAGAGTGACTGTATGTGGTTGGCACTTAATAAGAGTAATGTGGGAGGTAATATGTTCAGTCTGTCTGGGTTCCCCAAGTGAGTAATGTTATATTTGGTACTAAAAGAGGAGCAATTTCTACAGGAAAGGAGTATGTATAATCATTGAAGGCTGCTTTGATATAAGGCCAACTGCCCAGCTCTTGAATTTCCCCCTAGTTGATTTGAGTGCTGTTATGTGTCTGCTTATAGAGGAAGTAAATGATTTTTGTTTCCTGTGTAATAAACTCTGGAAATCTTTCTTTGATTCTCACTTTTTAAAAAATACATTATCAGTTTTTATTCTATCAGTTGTTACTTATGGATTCTTTTTTTATTCTTTTTACAATTTTTTTTAAAGTTTATTATTTTGAGAGAGAGAGCATGAGCAGAGCAGAGGCAGAGAGAGAGAGAGAGAAATCCAAGCAGGTTTCATGCAGAGCCTGATCTCACAACTGTGAGATCATAACCTGAGCCAAAATCAAGAGTCGGACATTTAACCAGCTGAGCCATTTAAGTACCCTCTGGGTTCTTGTGGTTTTTGTTTTGTTTTGTTTTTTGTTTTATTTTGTTTTTTGTTTTTGTTTAAAAAAAATTTTTTTTAATGTTTTATTTATTTCTTGGAGAGAGAGAGAGAGACAGCATGAGCAGGGAAGGATCAGAGAGAGAGGGAGTCACAGACTGAAACAGGCTCCAGGCTCTGAGCTGGCAGTCAGCACAGAGCCCGACGCGGGGCTTGAACCCACGAACCGCGAGATCATGACCTAAGCGAAAGTCGGACGCTTAACCAACTAAGCCACCCAGGTGCCCCTGTTTTTGTTTTTAATAAGTGCATTTAGAGGGGATAATTTTAGAATAACAGAAAAGTTGCAAAGATAGTACCAAAAGTTCTCATATACACTTCAGTCAGTTTCACTTAATGTTAACACCTTATTATAACCATGGCACATTTGTCTAAACTAAGAAATTAGCATTGGTACATTATTATTAACTAAAGTACAGATTTTATTTGAATTTCACCTGTTTCAACACAAATGTCCTTTTGCTATTCTAGAATTCAATCCAAAATACCAAATTGCATTTAATCACTTCTTTTTATAAAGAGTTGACTCACTCTGTATGAAAGTCTCTTAAAGCAGAAAAGTGCTTTGTAATTATGAAGTGGTATTTTTGTCCCCTCAGTATGGTATAGCATAGTGGTTAAGACTCAGACTCTCGAGCTAGACAGACTTGGGTTTGTATGCTGGTTCTGTCATTTCTTGGCTCCCTGGACTTCTTTCTATCCTCATCTACAAAGTGGAGGTGATAAATAAAATTTCTCTTGTAGGGTTGTTGTGAACATGAAGGAGAGAGGGCTTGCAGAGCCCTTAACCTTGAACCTGGCAGAGAGCCCTTCATAGTAGAACTACCATTTGTGGTCCATATTGTATAGTCTCTGTGGTGCTGGAGATTAATAAGTTTAAAGGGGTTGATTTTTCATTTGCACATTTATTCTTAAAGATTTAGTTCTTTTGTATATGTTATTTATTTATTTAAATATTTTTTAACATTTATTTATTTTTGAGAAACAGAGCATGAGTGGCGGAAGGGCAGAGAGAGAGGGAGACACAGAATCTGAAGCAGGCTCCAGGCTCTGAGCTATTAGCACAGAGCCTGACCTGGGGCTCAAATCCATGAACCATGAGATCATGATCTGAGCCAAAGTCGGACACCCAACTGACTGAGCCACCCAGGCACCCCTTGTATATGTTATTTAAAGGCACACATTGCCTTTAGGGTAATTCTGAAGGCAGCTTACTTACAAATGAAGCTAGGGCTATTTACAGTGTTACTACATCATTGCAGAAATCCCTTTAAAGCAATTCATCAACAACTTCTTGAAAAGTGGATCTGTTGTACATAGTAATACCAAACACAGCTCATTCCTTTCTTACTATTCCCTTTAAGATGATCTCAGTGCTTTTAATGTGGCAAGCAGTTACTTTGTTCTCATAGGGAGGTAAATGGTATGATGACGTGTTTTTTGTGTTGTAGCTTGCTCTAGTGTAATTTCAGAGTCTGTGGGCTAAGTAACCCTGATTGTTAAGAGTGCCTTTTGCCTATTTGTAGATACCTGTTTGTGGTGTGAGAATATTCGCATTTTGTCAGACCATATCTTAAGCCACTTTAAGTAATGAATTTTATTGAGTCTTATTTGTAAATCTTAATTGTTACCATGTATACAGACTTTCTTGTCATCATGAGCTGTGTTGAGTTAGCCAGGCAGACGTGTTGACTCAAGTTCCTTATTCCTGGGAAGATTGGGGGGTGGGGGGGTGGAGAATGGCACATTATAGGATGTAATATAGTTGGCATATTATCTGTGGGCATTCTGGACAGTGTGTTGGATTAAAGTATGAGCTCTAAGTTTTTCTTTTTTCTTTTTTTTTTTATTTCTAGGAGAGAGAGAGACAGCGTGAGCAGGGGAGGGTTAGAGAGAGAGGGAGTCACAGACTGAAACAGGCTCCAGGCTCCGAGCTGGCAGTCAGCACAGAGCCCGACACGGGGCTCGAACCCAGGAACCGTGAGATCATGACCTAAGTGAAAGTCGGACGCTTAACCGACTAAGCCACCCAGGCGCCCCAAGAGCTCTAAGTTTTTCTTAGGTGAGGGGAAAAATATATTAACTGGTACTGCATAGTCTTTGTGTCCTTGAGATGATCAGGACTGAAACATGCTTGGGACAAATACATGTTGCCTTGTGCTTTCACATGTCATTTGAAGCAACTCCATAAAGAAGAAAGCGAGATTCCTAGTGATTTTTAGGAGGATAAAATATGTAAACCACCTGTATATTTGA
>JAESUZ010002326.1:0-175000 GCA_017311185.1 Proteles cristata cristata
AACTCAGTCTCTTCTCTCCACTCAATTATCTTCATCTCTGGGAAAAGCACACTATATCAGTTAGCATTCAGCTAAGGCACCGGAGCTGCTATGAGATGTGGGATAAGGGATTTATTATAGAAGTTAGAGCTTATACAATTGTGGGAGGGACTGAAGCAACGCAGCTCTGTAAGGGGGACATTCAATGGAGTCACCAACCAGTTGATCCGCAAAGCCAAGCACACCCAGCTGATCTGGGGCGATGGAGGAGGAGCTGATGGAGAAGTCTACAAGAGAAGGCTGTGGGTCCACAGCCAGACTGCTGGTGGTGGGCTTGAAGCTTTGATTGGCCGGCAGAGTTAGCAGTTAGGAAGAGCTGAGTGTGGAGTGGGAAGGAGAGGGAAGCAAGCTGGAACCTGCTGGCCCATCCACATCTGTCCACGACTGCGGTGATCAATGGTTACTGATTCACTTCTGCTTTCCAAATCTCAGGCAACTTTCTTTTTAAACCAACTGTAACCTTTAACCATGCAGTTGGCATCTTAACCAAACCGACACACATAAATTTCACCTATCACCATAAAGTCATTTCTGTCTCCTCCCAATTTTCTACAATGGAGAATGAGAGGGCTTTTAAGTCTGACAGGCCTGGGTTCTAATCCTGGCTAGGTTCTAATCCTAGCTGTACGACCTCAGGGAAATCACCATTTCCAGACCTTGGGTCAGGAGTCATTCCTCTATGCTCCTGTAGACCCTGTGCTTCTCTCCATGGTATCCTTTATCCCCATTGCTTGTCATTATCTATTCATATGTCCCTTTCCTCTCCCAGACTATAAGCTTGAGCACAGGGGTCATATCTGATTCTGCTCTGTAGTTATGGTGCCTAACAGTGCCTGACACAGAATAAGATGTTCAACAAATGCTGGCTGAGGAGGAGTCCTTGAGATGGAGAAGACAAACTCACCAGACTATCAAGCTAACCGTGGAGCCCAATACTAAGACATGAAGGGAGTGAGACTCACCGCTGTGTAGAGGTGCGCTCAGTACCCTCTATGAAAATGGGCTCCAGACACCCTTACCTTATCCATAGCTTCCATCTTAAACCATTCCACTTTCCAACCTGTTTTAATCATCCTTATTCCTCAGGCTTTGGCTTGTCTTCTGTGTATCATCTGCTATCACCTCTTGGACCGATTACTTTAAATGTTCAAGCCTCTGACTCTCTATCTTGCTTGAATTTTTATTTCCCCCTTTGATCAAACTATTTTCCCTTTTTTGGCATGTTTCCCATCTTCGTACCTGAGGTTCTTAGGTCAGAGCCCATGAAAGTCCCTGCCCTCAGGGAGTTTTCAGGCTGGTGAACAATAGACAAGAAAACCAGCAATTCCTGGACATTGTGGTAAGAGGTCTGTTGAAGTATGTTCAGGGTCCTGTGAGCATAGAGAGAATGAAGAGCACCTAATCTTACAAAGAGAAGGAAGTATACAGTGATCTGAGCTTTGAGAAATTGCTTAAGAAATTCCCAGACAGGGGGTGCCTGGGTGGCTCAGTCATTTAAGCATCCACTCATGTCATGGTCTCAAGGGTTGAGAGTTCAAGCCCCACGTTGGGCTCTGTGCTGACAGGTCAGAGCCTGGAATGTGCTTTGGATTCTGTGTCTCCCTCTCTCTCTCTGCCCCTCCCCTACTCATGAGCACGTGTAAGCTCTCTCTCTCTTTCTCTCTCAAAAACAAATAAACATTAAAATAATAATAAATATTAGTAATAATAATAATAAAGGAGATTCCAGGCAGAGGAACGGAGGATATGTTTTGCAGACAGAGCCCAGCAAAGGGGTAAAGACTGGAGAGACAGGGTTTGGAAGGCTACAGGGGGGTTGGTGGTGGGAAGAGCATGGAAACACAGTTGGGAAGTGGAGGCAAATGAGCCAACATTGTAAAATTGGGAGATTTCACGTGAAATTCTGAATCTCCCGTTTCTGCTGAAAAATCAGAAGATCTGGCTATACTGAGCTCTCCCTCTCATATGAGCTGAGAGTTCTTCATCCTTGTTAGATGCCATATGTGCTTTCTGTTGTTGTTGTTTAAAGAATGGATCTTTTATTTTTATTTGTTTATTTGTTTATTTATTTATTTTTAAAGTAAGCTGTCAGCCCGACATGGGGCTTGAACTCACAACTCTGAGGCCAAGAGTCACACGCGCCACCGACTGAGCCAGCCAGGTACCCACCGTATGTGTTTTGTAACTTGCTTGTCTCCGCCACACTATTTTGTCATCACACACTCCTGTTTTTCTTTAAGGAGAGAAATATTTCTCGATACCTGGGTCTCTGGAAAGTGGGGAAGTGACATTTAGGCACAAGAGCCAGGCATTCCAAAAGTTCGGAATAGCGTGTTTCTTGTGGACGTGAAGAAACAAATGTATCAGTTGGAGGAATGCCACTTTCACTTAAACGTAGTCCCCTTCACTCATTTATGTTACCTGCAAGGTTTGCTCCATAGAGTGATGACTCCATGGGGCTGCCTTACTTTTCATAAAACCTTGCAGTGTTCACAGACCATCAAGAAGGAATGTGCCAGGGGCGTTAGTCTTAAAGAAGGCGTAGGAGACACGCACATGTCTGGCTTGTCGAAGGGACACCAATGCTGACTCTCAGAGCCTCAAATAGGCAATGAATCAAGCAGAAAGAAATGAAGAGGACTCAGAAAAGGGCTTATCCGTGGCCCCAAAGCAGCTAATGGCAGGAGTTGTCCACAGCCAGTGACAACACAGAGAAAATGCAGGGCAACCCTCACCTCCAGATCCAGAGCCAAAGACCAAGGTGCTCCCAGTAATGGTGCAGACCTGGCCCAGCGCCTCAGTAAGAGGGTTACTTTAGAAACCCCCTTGGGTGTCACATCCGAGGATGGCCCTGCTCCGTAGCTAAGGCCGCCAGCCTTCCCAGAGCCTAGAACTCCTCCTATGAGCTCTGAGCTCCTTGCAGCTGGCCAAGTGAGAAGAGGCTGCCGTGGGCTCCGTGGGGGCCTCTTATTTTCACTGATGATTCTCCGCAGCTCGGCTCTGGCAGTCTTACCTCCCCCCCACCCGCCCCCCTTGTAACTGATCCCCATCCTCTGGCCCTGTCAGCACCTCTGCTGTGTACAGCATGACATGTGTGAGTCTTGAGCCAGGCAGGAACCCTCAGAGCGAGGTGTAAGTTACTTCGCAAGCCATTGAAGCTGCCTTTCCGCAGTATGCTAGACGTTTGGGCTCTGCTAGTCGGAAAGCGGTGCCTTCACTAGGTGATCAGGGAGAAGGGATCCCCGAAGCCTTCGAATGGGAGTCCCCATCCTCATCTTCTCCCACATCAACTCTGCATGTACCTACCTGCTGAATTCACGTAATTAAAGCATAATGCTAAGTATGTTATATTTCTGATGGAAAGCTTTCACTGGCTCCTCATTTCCCACCAAATTCAAACCAAGTCACCTGCCCTGGCATTTTGGACCTATCCCAGGAAGGCCTCAAATGCTTTTCCTAGGCCCATCTCTTGCTTATAAACACCAAATACCCCAGCCAGAATGATGCTTGCCATTCTCTGCAGACACAGAGTTTTCTTGCCTTTGTTCTTCTCTTCCTTCCTCCCTGTTCATTTCCACCTCTCCAAACCTACCCATTCTACAGATCTCATCTCACCTTCAATGTTCCTAATGGCTCCAGTCACATGTCACCTCCTCTTGCTTGAGGTTCCTGACACACATTATGTTTTTCTTGTTAAACTCTGGGCACAGTCTCCTTACTTTAATTACATGGCCCCATGCCTCAGCCCGCTTGCTCAAATTGAGATTAGATGACAGGGCTCATGTATGTCCCTCTATATCACCATGTTCTAGAGAGGGCCTGGTACATGTGATATACTCAGAAATACCTTTTTGAATTGATTGTGTTCCTCCTACCAACCACATTTTCTTTTTTTTTTTGGTAGATTCAAAAAAGAACCTCTTGGTACCTCTCATGGCATCCTAGGCTCTTCAGCAAAGGAATGGATCTTAGCTGTCATTTTTTTCAGTCTTGCATTTGATGATAGGAATTTCTTCTTGACATCCCTGCCAAGGGCTGGTGCCAAGTAATTTTCCATGGGGCAGTTGGACAGTGATTAAGTCCATCCCAGTGAAAATAAATACCTGGGGGGCGCCTGGGTGGCTTAGTCGGTTAAGCGTCCGACTTTTGCTTAGGTCATGATCTCGCGGTTCGTGGGTTCGAGCCCCGCGTCAGGCTTTGTGTTGACTGCCAGCTCAGAGCCTGGAGCCTGTTTCAGTCTGTGACTCCCTCTCTCTCTGACCCTCCCCTGCTCATGCTGTCTCTCTCTCTCTCCTAGAAATAAATAAAACATAAAAAAAAAATTAAAAAAAAAAAAGAAAATAAATACCTGGGCCAAGAGAGGGATTCCATGTATAAAAGCACCAGTGTGTCTCATTGGGAGCCAGGCTGTTCATTTCAACCGATGTTCTCAAGCCCTAAGGAAAGCCCAGTCACTGGTAACAGGGGACCCAGGTCAAACCAACCCATGTGCCTGGGCCCCTCTCACTTGCAACAATCCTTCTGTGCATCCTGTGGCTGCCCCTCCTCATCCTAATGGGGGCCATCATAGTTTAAATGTTGTACATCATGGACTCCAGTTTCTGAGAATCTCATCCCAGAAATGTTGTGGGGCACCCGGGTAGCTTAGTGATTAAGCACCCGACTCTTGATTTCAGCTCAGGTCATGATCTCAGGGTCGTGAGATTGAGCCCTGCCTCAGGCTCTGCACTTTCCCTCTCGCCTTCTGCCCCTCCTCCACTTGCACTCACTTGCTTGTTCTTGTGTTTTCTCTCTCTCTCACTAAAAAACAAAACAAAAAAACCAAAAACCATGGAGAAAAGGTATGGTGTTTGGAGCCAGCCAGACCAGGTTCCATTTTCATTGTCTTGCTTAGTATGATGTGGTTAAGAACTCTGGCTCTGGAGTTAGACAGAACTCGGTTCAAATACTTTACTGCCGTTTCCTGTCTCTATTTTGACTTTAGACAAATTACCCAACTTCTCTACGAGTTCACTTTTTAATATGTAAAATAGGGACAATAACACCATCCTTGCATTGGTTTTGGGTAACAATTAAATAATAAAGTGCATATGTACCAGCTAGAATGTCTTCAGCTGTAAGTAACAAATAAGAACTCAAAATGGCTGAAATTATAAGGGGAATTTATTATCTCATATAATAAGAAGTCCACAAGTTGAGAAGTTTCAAGATTGGTTAATTCATTAAGAACTTACATTCATTCTGTCTTTATGCTTTTCTAACCTTAGCTTGTAGGCTCTCCCAGGCTGGCTTTCCTTATGATCCTAAGATGGTCACCATAGTTCCAGGCATCACATCCAGACACTTCTGTATATTTTTTAAGAGTGAGAAAACATTTCCTTGGTGTTCTCACAGAACACACTGTCTCTCCACTCAAAGTCTTTACATACGCTACTTCCTCACTGATGACCTTCGCCTGTCTTTGGCTGGAGCTGACTTACAAACCCTGCTCCATAAGCCTGCAGGAGCTGGGTCACAAGTGATTTAATCCAATCACAGACAAAAGAATAGATTACAATGATCGCCTTGGGCAGTCATACTGGAGATAGAGTCCTTTTTCCTGAGGGATGGATATCTGAACAAAACTAGGATTCTGTGAGCGGAAAGAAGGGATGATTGTTGAGTGGGTAGCCAACAAAGTCTGCTGCAACGTGGAATCTAGCACACAGTAAACATTAAATATATGTTAGCCATTGTCGTTATTAACTCTTACTAACTGTGTAAAGTTACTCTAATCACATGTCTCTTAGAGCCCCAATTTCCTCATCTGTAAAATTGGAATAGGATTATCTAATTTGTTGGATGGTTATACAGTTGAATGAAATGACACAGGTAAAGTCATAGGTGCTTAGTAAATGATGACTATTTATTATAGTTGTAATAATTGTTGCCAGAATACTGGGCAGCATGTTGAGGTCTCCAACAAAGACTGAAGGTTCTTAAGGTTAACCTCAGCCTGAAAAGGTCAAATGCATGAGCACTAGAAGCAGTTCAAACTTAATGTTCTATAGTTGCAGTTGTGAGTATCAATTGGCCAGACCCTAACAATCCATCAGAAGGGTTGCCGCCACCCAGTTGTTCCTTGGTTTCAGGAGACCTAGTAAGACAAGGATTCCTGCTAGAGGGCCCACTCTCCTGGTGCTCTCACCCCTAGAGGGCGTTAGACGCATCCCCATCTCCCCTACTACAGGGGTAGACCAACAACTCATCCAAAAGTAAATGTCACTTCTTGGCCTTTGAGTCCTCAACTTAGGGTGGGAGATTGATGGGCATGAACCATCTATAGCCTCTTTTGCTTCTCCACAGCACCCGGGACTATAGCTTTGTAAGATCCAGGTTCCCATCCCAGGTGTACCACTGACTTATAGTGTGAACTTAGGCAAAGCTCTTTACCTCTCTTTGAATATCATTTTCCTCACCTGTAAAATAGGGATGATATTATAATATCTATCTTGTAGAGGTAAATTAAGTATTCAATTAGATAATGACTTTACACAATGCTTATCAAATTGAGCGAGCCTCAGTAAATGGTGGCTTGTTCTTGTAGTTACTCAACAACTATTTGCTGATTGATTACAGAGGGTGAATTCGTATACACAGGCACTTGAAGACAGTGGTAATTAACACAGATCCAATGCTTACACTTTTACAAATTAAGTTTTCCCTGTAGAAATAGAAATTAGCCTTACCTAGTCTTTACACATGATGATACTGAGGTTCAGAGGATTGGAACTTGGTCCAGATTACACAGCAAGTTAGTGACAGAGCAGGGATTTGAGCCCATGTATCTCTGGTTCTAAAACTCCATACTTTTCCACTGACCCTTCCTTCTTTCTTAATCTGCTTATTTAACCTCCTTTCTGAAATCAGAGACCCTCACTGACCACACCTCCCACATCCTTCCCCACAGGGTCTCTCTAGCCTCTGAGTTCCTAGAGCACATGCTTGAACTTCTCATTGGTTCATACTTAGGAGTACATCCAGTTAGCCATGCCATAAAGCTGAGCTCACCCTTGACCCTTCCCACTCTCACTCCTCATGGCTAATAAGGCCTGTCAATTCTACTACTAACCCTGAAATTGTTACATACTCCTCTCTTCCTACTATTGTCATCCTGTTTTAGACCTGCAACATCTCTTGGAGTAATGCAGAAGCCTCCTAACTGGTCTCTCTGTCCCCAGGTCACCTTCCAGAATGACATTTCTCATAAAGAAAGCTGACTGTGCCATTCATGTGCTTAAAATTCTTTCAGTACAGGTGGCCTTGCTCTCCTCTGCAGCCTCACCTTTAGTCACTTTGCCCTCAAGTTCTGTTCTGTGATCACTTGGAGTGACCCATTGTTCCCAGAAAGACCACACTGTCTTTCCTCCCAAGCCTTTGACCCTGCTACTTCCTCTGCCAGGATCAATGCCAGTTCCACTCCCATCCTTGCCTGAAAACCCCTCCTCATCCTTCAGGATGGGGTTCAGGAAAGCATTTCCTTTTTCTCTACCTCCTTCCCACAGCTCAAGTGATCCTGAAGCATCTGGCACTTAGTTCTTCCACTGCATTTCTATTGTTGCTGGATTGTAACTGTCTTTTACTTTATCTTTACCACTGTATTATAACACTGTGAGTAGAGAGCAGGGTCCCCCAATGTATTCAGTGCTCTATCTTCAGATAAATAGAGTGTTAAAGTATTATCACTACACTGAAGTCTTATGGATGGAGGGGAGTTCCATGTGAAGTTGCCATGGGTGTTGTGTGGTGTTACAAACAGCACCACAGAATCACCTCTGGACTCCCAAAATCCCAATCACAACAAAATAGCATGATTACTTACTTCTTTGGGAGACTTCCAGCAAGTGGAGCATTTCAATAAACAAACAATAAAAGTGTGGGACAAATGGTAGAGGGAAATGTAGGCCCCCAAGAGGAAGATTGGAATTGGACTTGGCAAGAGACTATGAATGCTTCTAAGGCTGACAGATTTATGATTGGGAATTTTGTGTTTCCACATGGACCTTCCCTGCCTCTAGTATACTAACAGGCAGGGCTGGACATTGAGTCAAAGTGATTTGGAGGACATAGGTGCCCTAGGTTCATTTGACTTGGAAAGAGTTTTGAATTTTTATATTCTGTCTTCAAACATAGAGATGCTGAATGGGCTTAGTTGCATACAGGTGCCATTATTCATATATGTGCTCTCTCTCTCTGTTCTCCCTCTCTTTTTCTCTCAACACACACACACACACACACACACACACACACACACACACACACACACACACACTTCTGTATGTGAGAATTTTTTAAAAAAACCTAATCATACTTCCATGTTTCTCCCCAAAATTAAACAGGTAGAAAAAAGACCCATAAGCTTCTTTTATTCCTCTGGATCTCAAGGATTTAGGCATTCAGATTCTCCTATTTGTCTGTGTCAAACCAAATGTCTCCATTTCAAATTCCAGGGTCCCATTTTTTTCCATCTGTGCTTTAACTTTCATCTAAGAAACTTAGGAACTTGTGAATCCTACTAACATAATTTTGTAGCAACAGTATCAAAGCTTGGGTGTGATGGTCAATTATATTAGTCCTGAAGCTATAATAGGTTTAAAAAATGAGTTTAGAGCTATAGTAGAAACTCTCAGATCCTTGCACTGTGCATGGAACTTGGATGTTTAGAATTGTGAGCTTGTCATTTTCTTCTAATAAGTCCTCTAGCACAGTCAGAAGCAACCAATCGATCTCAGAATCTTTGTAGTCAAAATCCGTACCATAACAGTCCATTTCAGCAGCAGCTTCATCTCCCAAAGACTTGCTTTTTGATAGACATATCCGGGGAATTCACAGGTGGTACTTTCTAAGTAACTCTTTTGCCTTTTGCCGTTGCATGCCATGGATTTCTAGTTATTGGGAGAGGCAGTCCACCAGAGATTACAAATGTCCTGTATGTCTTTGTTGAGGGTGCCAGCTATAAGACTCAACCATGCTCTGACCCTGAGTCATTTCTGTAACTAGTCTCAAAGGCAATCAAGTAGATCAAGGTGATCACAGCATGACTACTGTATAACTATTCACTCCCCAGGAGAAGGAGACTGGCTTGTTGGCTGCTTGTTAAAAAAGGTTCTGAGCCCTTGGCTCAGGGTTCCTCAGCTATGGTGCAACCACATTACATGGGTAGTTGCCATCTGGGCCCATTGCACTGCCCCCTTGAGACCTAAGGGCTAGGAGACCAGCTGTACCATGCTATTGCCCCTGCTGTTGGCGGTGCTGTGAAATAAACTGTCTTTCTCCAATCTGCGGAATCTTGTTGTCTACTTTTAGCACCGATAGAGTGCAGTAAGCCAATCTGGAGTCCTGTTACTCTTTGCCATCTTCCATGAGGTTGGGACTCTTCCCTGACACAGTATCCTATTTTCTACTGGCAGTGAGGTCACTGCTGAATTCAAGCCCGATCAGGTCATATAACAATCCTAGAGTTCTTTCACTGAGGGTCAGTTTCCCACAATTACTTTCCATATCAACTACTGTATCAGCCAGCATCCCGTGATATGAAAATCAAATCATTCTAGATATGTACCATCCAATACAGTAGCCATTAACCACATATGGCTATTTACATTTAAATTATTAAAATTAAACATAATTAAAAAGTCAGTTCCTCTGTCACACTAGTCACGTTTCAAGAGCTCAATAGCCATATATGGTTAGAAGGTACTGTCTTGGCCAGCATGTTAGTACATTTCTGTCATCAGAGAAAATTCTATAGGATAGCACTATTCTAGATCATTTTTTAAAGTTTATTTATTTATTTTGAGAGAGAGAGGGAGAGGGGGAAGGAAGGAGCAGAGAGAGAGAATAATCCCAAGCAGGCTCTGCACTGTCAGCACAGAGCCCAGTGTGGGGCTCAATCTCAGGAACCTTGAGATCATGACCTGAGTGGAGATCAAGAGTCAGAGGCTCAACTGACTGAGTGACCCAGGTGCCCCTACTCTAGATCATTTCAAGAAGAAAGGGATTTAAAGTAGGCAATTGTTTACAGAGATGTTGGGCAGATGGGAGTAGCCCCTAGAAAGAAAAGGCTTAGAAGAGTTAGAAGATGAAAAAAGGATTACAAAGGTGCTGCAACCCTGGGTAAAGGCCAGCCCACAGTTGGTACTGATCTGATAGGGGAGCTGCTGCTGAGAAGAAACCCAAGAGCCTGTGCTTGGTGCTGCTGCTGCTGCTGCTGGACACACCACCAAAAAGCGAGACAAAAGAATAGCTTCTTCCCTCCACACGTCCTTCAGTCTCCTGCCAACACCTTCCTTCTGGCAAGAGAGTCTAAAAAAAAAAATGTAATTCTCAAGTTTCCATATGTCCTATAATACTACAGAGAGCAAAGAGTGTGGGAATGTATCTTAAGACAGACAAATAACTGCAGAGTAGGGATTTTTATGAATAATAATATTATTAAGGGTGGTAGGGCTCCCATTATGTAGCTTATATCCATTTTCTTATCTCTAGCAACTGTCCCCTGCCCTATATGCTCCAGCCATATGGAACTACTTTCTTTTTTTTGTTTTTGTTTTTTAAATGTTTATTTAATTTTGAGAGATGGAAAGAGACAGAGCGTGAATGGGGAAGGGGAGAGAGAGAGGGAGACACATAATCCAAAGCACACTCCAGGCTCTGAGCTATCAGCACAGATCTTGACCTGGGTCTTGAACCCATGAACTGTGAGATCATGACCTGAGCTGAAGTCGGATGCTTAATCGACTGAGCCACCCAGGTGCCCCCAATATGGAATTACTTTCGATTCTGTTCTGAAACCTTATGTTTTTCTCCTTTTCCAGTCTTGCAGATACTGTTCCATCTGCCTGGAACGTGCCTTTCCTTGCTTCTCACATAGGTGGCTATGCTCATCCTTCAGATATCAGATCAGATGTCACCTCCTTAGAGAGATGTTCCATGACTTTGCCAGTCTACCCAGAATAGCTTAATCTCCATGACCTCCTGCCCTAGTCATTCCCCAACAAGCCTCCCTGTTTGTTCTATAGGTCTTATTTCTATTGAAAAGTATCTTCTGTGTTTATTATCTATCTTGACTCACTAGAATGTAAGCTCAAGGAAGGGAGGGGCCTTGTCTGTAATGTTTGGTGCTGTGTTCTCAGAATTCAGAACATGTCCTAGCATATAAAAAAAAATTCAGTAAATGTATGCTGTCTGAGTGAATAGTTTCTATCAAGTTTTCAGGTCTGATCTTTCCTGTCTCTCTCTAACTAGATGAGGCATGTCTGCTATATGTTTCTATAGAATCCATTCTTCTCCCATTGTGACACTTAAAGCAACTATATTACTTTTATCTGATCCCTTGCTAGACTGTAAACTCAATGAAAGTAGGGACCATGCCTGTCTTCTTCACAGTTGAGTCCCCAGTGCTTAGCACAGTGCCTGAGATAAAGTTGGAATTAAGAAATTACTTGATTAAGGGGCGCCTGGGTGGGTTAGTCGGTTAAGCGTCCGACTTTCGCTTGGGTCATGATCTCGCGGTTCGTGGGTTCGAGCCCCGCGTCGGGCTCTGTGCTGACTGCCAGCTCAGAGCCTGGAGCCTGTTTCAGAGTCTGTGATTCCCTCTCTCTCTGACCCTCCCCTGCTCATGCTGTCTCTATCTCTCTCCTAGAAATAAATAAAACATTAAAAAAAAAAAAAAGAAATTACTTGATGAAAACATTAAAAAAAATAAATAAAAATAAAAAAGGGGTGCCTGGGTGGCTTAGTCGGTTAAGCGTCTGACTTTCGCTTAGGTCATGATCTCGCGGTTTGTGGGTTCGAGCCCCGCGTCGGGCTCTGTGCTGACTGCCAGCTCAGAGTCTGGAACCTGTTTCAGTCTGTGACTCCCTCTCTCTCCGACCCTCCCCTGCTCACATTGTCTCTCTCTCTCTCTCTCCTAGAAATAAATAAAAAATTAAAAAAAAAAAAAGAAATTACTTGATGGATTTGGTCATATTATTCTATCAAAGAGTTTGAGAGATGATTTAGTGATAAGCACATTAAAACTAAGCAAAAGAAAACAATAAGGCAATTATTAACTCTAGGAAAAACTAAAATGTTAACAAAAAAGGAAATATAATCACAAAGCCCTGTATTACCTGGCTGTGACTAATTTTTACATAGTCATCAGGGCCAACAGGGCTGTGTTACTTATATTAGACTTTATGAGTTGTTGACATTTTTCTATACCAGTTAGTGAATAGTAACTACTCCAAGCTCCCTAAGTACCCCATTGCTACAGCTCCAGTTGCCCTAGCTTCCCATCTTAGAACTCCCTGAACCTTTCCAGGATTCAGCAACTAAAGAGACAATACATGGCATAGCCAGGAGCCCCAGAAACCTGCTGGAAAGGCCAGCATCTCTTAGAATCAGTTAGTGCTTGTGCCAATCAGCAGCCTCTAGCCCCTCCTGGGCATTGCCTTTGACTCCCCAGAAGGTTTACCTCAGCCCTACTTGATATACCTCCCGGGCCCAAGGAGCCAGCCCTACATGGAAACCATCCAGAGACATCAGGTTGCCAGCCAATGGCTGGCCTGCACCACCTTCCACACATCAGCCCCTTCCCCAAGTGTTCTGCCTTCCCCCAGCAGGTTCTGACCTCACCAGGAGAAACAACAGTTTTGGAAGGAATACTGGCATCTCAGAGGGCAATTATTTTTAATGATATTTCTGGTCCTGAAATGTAAATACCATATGATGAATTTAGCCAAAACTGATACAATTATATCAGAAGATGGGTCTGGGAATCTGTATTAGAGAATCTTCCATTTCTCAAAGTTAGTAGGTAATGTCTGAACTTAAAAATCACAAAACAGGGACTCCTGGGTGGCTCAGTCAGTTGAGTACCTTACTCTTGGTTTTGACTCAGGTCATGATCTAACGGTTTGTGGGAGACAGCTCCATGTTGGACACCTCACTGATAGCACAGAACCTGCTTGGGATTCTTTCTCTTCTCTCTCTGCCACTTCCCTACTCATGTGCTTTCTCTCTTTCTCTTAAAACAAATAAACTTAAAAAAATAATAAAACAGCAGTATAGGCATATTATTTGGGGGCATGAAAGTAAATACCAAAAGCTGGAAGAAGTGAAAGTGGGTAGTTGTGTCTGAGGAGCAGGGCTTGGTGTGGGGAGAAATGGGGCAGGAATCTACCGTTTTTTATTAATAAGCCTTGGAGAAATTTTGACTTGTTTTATTATTTTAATTTTTTAATGTTTATTTTTGAGAGAGAAAGAGAGCAAGAGAGAGACAGGGTGTGAGTGGGAGGGACAGAGAGAGAAGGAGACACAGAATCCAAAGCAGGCTTCAGGCTCTCCCAACATGGCACTCTAACTCATTAGCCAAGAGATCATGACCTGAGCTGAAGTCAGACACACCAAATGAGCCACCCAGATGCCCCAAGAAATTTTGACTTTTGAACCATGTACATATTACTCTTTTATTATTATTATTTTATTTTAGGAGACTATTGTAGGAATCCTGATGTGAGGTTATGGCCAATGGTGATGGCAATGAGAGAGAAATAAGTGGATCCAACAGTATGATTTGTGTATGTTGGTAACTGCCTGGTGTAGAAAGTTAGAGAGGGGGAGAGAGAGAGAAGAATCATGTAGATTTGGGCGTGTAGCAGGGGTTAGAGAATGACTTTCTTGGTGAGCACTTGGATGCCAAAGGTCCCTCCAGCAAGAGTGACCAGCTCTGCTTGGGAGAATTGGAATTAGTTCTTGGGGAAAGGGTATTTAAGCTGGGTCTTGAAGATAGTATAAAAGTTCCCAGTTCCATAAAGGATAAGCTCTATGGTGAGAAGGCATGTTAAGAGAAGAATATTCTCTGGCAAGGGTGAGGGAGAATAATAAAAAGTACAAAGGCACAGAGGCATGGGAATATAATTTTGGGGGTGAATATAATAAGTTGTCCCCTGTGGCTGTAGTATGGGACACAGGCTGGGGGAGAAAATAGTGGGAAATAAAGGAGGACCAATAGTTTGTGAAGACCCTGGAAGCCCATAATGGTCCTCTCTCTTGAGTTGGTGGCAGAATAATAGGTACAAACCTTCAAAAAAATAATTTGGAAATATGTATCAGAAACCATTAAAATGACTCTAACCTCTGTCCCAGTGATCCTGATTCCTGGGGACCGTCCCTAAGGGACTACTTTTTTTTTAATGTTTTATTTATTTCTAGGAGAGAGAGAGACAGCGTGAGCAGGGGAGGGTCAGAGAGAGAGGGAGTGACAGACTCTGAAACAGGCTCCAGGCTCTGAGCTGGCAGTCAGCACAGAGCCCGACGCGGGGCTCGAACCCACAAACCGCGAGATCATGACCCAAGTGAAAGTCAGACGCTTAACCGACTAAGCCACCCAGGCGCCCCATGGGACTACTTTTTATAAAGGATCTAACAAGCAATAATCATTAAGATGTTTATTGCATCACTATGGAAACAGTGAAAAATTGGAAAACAAACAATGTTCCCAACAAAGGTGAATACTTAAGTAAAAGATGGTGCATTCATCCAATGAATAAGAAATATGGTATGTCTGTCAGAACTTATTTTTTATTTTTTTAATAATTTTTTTAATGCTTTATTTATTTCTGAGAGAGAGAAAGACACTGCACAGGGGAGGTTCAGAGAGAGAAAGAGATACAGAATCTGAAGCAGGCTCCAGGCTCTGTCAGCACAGCTAGCTGTGTTCCTGGGGCTTGAACCCAGGAACCGTGAGATCATGACCCAAGCCGAAGTCGGACCCTCAACCAACTGAGCCACCCAGGCATCCCTGTCTGTCAGAAGAATCTAGATGGGCTAGCACAGGAGGCCTGGTGGGCCCAGGGAAGGGGAGAAGGTCCAATGTAGGCAGAGTGGAACCTAGGCCAGCCCCAGCAAGGGCACACCAAGGGGAGCTACCATTAATTGGACATTTCTCTTTTGGTATTTCATTACATTCTACCAGCAGTCCTATAGGTGGTATTAAATACAGTCCTTATTTTACACACAAGGACCTGAGGCTCAAAGAGATGCAGTGATCTGCTCAAGCCACCTAGCTTTGAAGTAAGGGGCTGAGACGCTAGCCAATTTCTATGATGACAGAACAGACAATATTTTTCCTCTGCACCATGATGCCAGTTGTCAATGATGGTAATGTTATCTATGGGGCATCCCTTATATGTGCCCTGGGCATCTTTCTTCAGTCTTGGGGAAACCTGGCCAAGCCTGTGTGGACACCAGGAATTGGCAATAAGTAGCAAAATGGAAAGGGCTGTAGGATACAATGCTGAGCAATACAAAATAGAATATGTAATTGTATCAGTGGTGAAAACAGCCAAACACACACACATAGACACACACACACATTCACACTAACAGACATCAGCAGGAAAGGACAAGAAGAAATGGAAAAAGATAACCTGTGAGCGGCTCTTTTCCCTTTCTCTTATTTTGGGGGTTTGCATTCTTATCACTTTATGATTTGTACAATAAAAACCAATTTACAGTGAAAAATGGAAAGACTGAGAAAACATGAGCCCCTGGGGTGGTCCCATGGCCATGCCTTACGTCCAGCTGCAGCTCCACGCCTTCCAAGCCATTCTGACGGCAGCACTCATAAAAGAAGATGCTGGCTTCTTCTGGAAGGAGGAGGAAAGGAGAGAAACTTAGCACGTGACCCATGCCAAGGGGCTTTGGGTCTTTGCGGTCATGCTCCAGATATTGCCGTCATTGCTACGTTGTGGGTAGAGATTTCCCCTGAGCTGGCGAAGTGTGGCTATAACCAGCATTTTCCAGCCTCAGCCTCTTTGCATTTGATGGTTGTTGTGGTTCCCTGTTCCTTCACAGTTGGCTCTCCTGGCTGGGGGTTAGGTTCAGCCTCGCTGGAGGAAGGGGGCTAGTATGGGATTCGCTTTGATTGAGGGACAGAGGCCAAGGGGACCTAGCCAACAAAGAGAACAGTGAAACAGCAACGTCCATGACTGGGTTTCAGAGTTGGGGCCTCGTGATTTTTCTTTTGTTCATGCTCACATCCCATATCTCACTTGATTTCATTGTGACGCCTGGACCACCATTTCTTTCAGAATTCCATGCATTTGCCTGTGCTGTTCCCTCAGTCTGGAGTGCTGTTTCTTCCACTTCCTGACAGAGCTAAACCCTGCCCATCCTTTCATACCACTTCCTCGATGAAACTTTTCCCAATTTCCTTTTAGAGAATGAATCATGCCTTCATCTGGCTCCTACAGCACTTGATTTGTATATCTTTCCTTTGGCAACTGTATTCTTCTGTAGCATGTTATGGTTTTGCGTGTCCACGTCTGTTTCTCCCACTAAATGGTGAGCTTCTCCATGTGGCCAAGGAACTTGTCTTCTCCAA
Organism: Proteles cristata cristata; assembly: GCA_017311185.1. Taxonomy (NCBI): domain Eukaryota; kingdom Metazoa; phylum Chordata; class Mammalia; order Carnivora; family Hyaenidae; genus Proteles; species Proteles cristata. Next base: position 16,448 of record JAESUZ010002326.1, read on the forward strand.
CTGTGACTCCTCGTACAGTGTGGCCAACCTCTGGCATATGTTCAATCAATGTGTGGAATGACATGAAATTACAATGGCTAAGTTCTTCTGCTTTCTGAGTCATGGCTCTCTGGGAAAGCTGTTGAGATGGTCGGCAGATGACCAACTGGTTTTATATTCATTTCTTTCCTGTGTATTTTGAAAGGGGCAGGAAGAGGAAAAGAGTTAAAGCTATCTGTGGATCCATATTCCAGAGATTTCAGCCAGGGATCCTGAGTAGGAGTAATAATATATATAATAGCTAACATGTGCAGAGTCTCTTATACTTTCACACCCATTAACTCCACTGGGTCTCACCAGGACTCTAGAAAGTAGGCTGGGTGGCAGCATTTGGCTGGTCCCCAATGTTTCAGCCAAGAAAATCAAGGCTCAGAAAAATGAAGTGATTTACTCAAGATTCCATCAATTCAAAGTAGAGCTGGGACTCAACTCTGGATCTGTTGACTCCAAATCCCACACTCTTGATATTGTAGAGGTGACAAGGCCACAGGCTATCCTCCTCTTGATAAACATGTGCAGAAGGGAACCCACAGCTGAAGCCTTGATAAGGTGTATCTGTACCAGGCTTCCGTTTTTACCTTCGTGAACATTTTACCTGCTTATCTAGCATTTTAGCTCCTCGATGGTAAGGGCCGTGCCTATTCCTTTATTTCTTCAGGTCTTTGGCGAACCCCACACTGTTGCTGGGTCTTGGCTTCCGTGTCTGTAAAATGAGGAGGTTTAAAGTTTGAGCTAGAAGTTTAAATTGGGTTACACTCCCGCCAGTGCCCAGGGGCAGTGCATGGCCCACAGGGTCCGGCACCTTCTCGGTGGATGACTCCCAGCTCCAACACTAGAGGCCTCCAGGACTCCAGCTGACATGATGGGGTGTGTACCCTGCGCGTTGTAGCCTCTTCCCAGGCTGGCTGCAGAAACCGAGCCTCCTCCAGACAGCAGGGCTGCTCCGCTCACACGGATCGAGTTGGGAGCCTCATTAGTCATGTCAGATGACATAGTTAACACTTGGGGCCAGCACAGCCAGTCCATCAAAAGCTCCTATGTGCCTGGCTCCGCCGCTGCCGCTGAGGAACTACTGTGTGTGGAGCAGGCAGAACATCAGAGGAGCAATGCCAGAGTGCTTCCAAATTGCTTTTGATTAATTGCATAGACATGTCTTTAATTGGTGCCAGGGTAGCAGCCAGAGAACTTATGGGAAAGCAGGATGTTATGCTTTCATTCCCTGAAGTCCCATAAAGCAGTGAAAGATGAGGAACAGAATCACTGCTCGTTGAAAATTTATTGACCGTGCAGACCCAGAAAACACAAATAACTATCTGAATCGAAACCTAACCTCATTTTCCCAACTCGTTGGAAGCCATGCATGGTCCTCTCTGCACCCCCACCTGCCTGCTGAGATGTACAACTGAGCAAAAGGTGTGATTTCTAAGAAGTGAGTGCTTTAGTAGGCGACAGCACACTCAGCTTTCCCAGATGGGCACAGAGGTGCCGGGGAAGGCCCCTCCCCTCGGAAATACCTCTCCCTCCAGCCCATCACCATCCTAGGAGCTGAGATTAGAGGCTGAATCACTTTGGGTGACACATTCATTCCCATATTCGTTCTTTCTTTTCCACTTCTTGGAGATTTAAGACACATGTACTGAGTGTGTACTAAATGCAACACTGTTCTGGCGTCAGGAGGACTATGGAAGGGAGTGAACCTTTTTTCTTTTTCTTTTTTTTTTTAACAAATAGTTTATTGTCAAATTAGTTTCCACATAACACCCAGTGCTCATCCCCACAAGTGCCCTCCTCCATGCCCATCCCTCCTCCCCCCCACATCCATCAGTCCTCAGTTTTTGTCAGCATTCAAGAGTCTCTCATGGTTTGCCTCTCTCCCTTTCCCCCACCATTTTCCCCTCTTCTTCTCCCCCTTGTTCCTCAGTTAAGTTCCTCCTAATCCTCCTATACGTGCAAACATATGATATTTGTCCTTCTCTGCCTGACTTATTTCGCTCAGCATAACACCGGGAGTGAACCTTTTGTCAGGGAAACAGTTACCTAGAGGAAAAGAGAGGACTGATTGCCAGATGAACTAACACGTGGTGAGCACATCACATTGAAGGGAAAGCTTTGGGATTTGGCACCAGGAGGACTTGGGTTCAAATCCTAGCTCTGCTTCTTATTACCGAGCCACCTCACAAGTCACTTTGATTCTCTGAGTTTTAACTGCAAAATAGGATAATAACACTTACCATACATGGTAATTGTGAGGCTTATAAGTGCAGAGTTGAAAGTCCCCAGCACAGGGCCTGGCACTGATCAAAAAGTGATTGCTAATTCTGAAGACGTGTCACCAGGGAGATTCTGACTGAGTGCTACGTGAGAGCTCACGTATTTAAGGAACAAGTAAATGTCTAACTGATCACAGACTCTGTGCCATGCTCCGTGCTGGGCACTAGAGGTTTAGATGGGAAGCTTTGCCCTTGATGAGACTGAGGGAGTAGCAATGCTGTAGTATGGAAGGAATGGCAAATTGGTCCAGGTATGCTGACAGAAGTGTACTTGGACTTGGTGTCAGTGGGGAGGAAAGGAGATAGTCACTTTGATTTGGGAAAATTAGGATAGAGTTGCCTAAACACACAATGCTTGAGCCAAGTCCTAAATGATAAAAAGATTTTCATCTGCAGTTAAAGAGAGAGAAAGTATTTCACACACAAGGCTGGTTTCTTTCTTTTCGTTCCTAGAGCAAGCAAAGGTTATCCCCTTGGATCTTGCAATCAGCTGCTCTCTTTGTATGGAAAGTCCTTCCCTTAGATATTCCCAAAGCTGCCTCCTTCTTGACCTGATATTTTCTTATTTGTTCCTTTGTTTATTGTATGCCTCCCCCACTAGGTCACAGGTCTGTGAGATCATGAGATCTTGGCTGCCTTTTTCTCCACTCTATTAGAACATTGTTTGGCATAGCGTAGGTGTTGAGTATGTGTTTGTTGCAGGAGTAAACAAAGGGAAGCACAGAAGGGCATCTTGCAGTCAAGGAACTATCAGCACAGTGCGAGGTGCACAGTGGACACTGAATTGTTTTCTCATAAAGTTGAACAATGAGGAATGCCTGAAGCATAGCCCAGAGGAATTGAGGTGGGGGGGTAATCTAAGAGGTGGCCTCCGAGCTCTGCCCTGGAGGCAGAGAAGGATGCCAATGTGATAGGAATGTTAGGAAAGGGATCAGCAGGATTAAATCAGATAATTTACAAATCTTTTCCAGCCTTGAGCTTCCAAGGGTTTCTCCCAAACAAATCGTCTCATGCCACCTTTCCTGGTCCCCTCACCCACACCCCTTCTTTCCACTCCACCCTGTCTGGAGGCTGAAAGGGCATCTGACACGCCATTTCCTGCCAAGGTAAATCAGGGACCGATGTGTGACGATCATTCTTGGTTTTTACCCTCCCCCAGGTGGAGATGACCCCATAACTCAGGGTGGAGGCCCCAAGCAAAGCCAGCCTTTCCACAGGGTGGCAAAGAAGGGCGAACTGTTTACCCACTAGCACCTTCCTGGCCCTGCGCCCAGATAATTTTATGTCCTCTGGTCCTGGATCCACTCCTTAGTTGGATGCACCCCAGTTCACTTGCTGGAGCACCAATGTGTGACTGTTTAACTGCTGCATCCTGTCCTAGGGATCCTGGGCTTCAGGGAGCATGGGAAAGAGACAAGAAAGGGAGCTTTATATGAGGTAAGCTTTGACAGTAATAATAAAGGCCAAACACTAACTTACACGTCCATAGTGCTTAACAATTTACAAAGCCCTAGAGAACTCCTATTCATCCTTCAAGACCCTGCACCAATGTTACCTCTTTTCACCAGCCTTCAACTCTCCTAGGCAGAGCTAATCCTTCCCTCCACAATTTGTAAAACCTCCATTATACCCCTAACTACCCTGTAATAAATTTATTTGTGTACATGTCTCATTTCCTCCATTAAGCCGTAAGTCCCTCAGGAGCAGATCTCTCCTCTCCTACTAGAACCCATTTCTTTCTTTCTTAAAAAGTAATTTTCATTATCCATATTTTTCTACTTATAAAAGCAATACTTACCGTTACAATGATCAAAAATTGTATGTATAAACATATAGTGAAGAAAATTTTAAATCACCTATAATTTCACCAGATAAGACCACTGATAACATTTTGAGTATACCTTGAGCCCTTTTATTAGCATATAGAAAGTAAAAATGGGACTATAGAATGCATGTTTATAGTCAGATTTGATCATCTATCTGCTGTGAACATTTTTATTATATGTATGTACGTATGTATGTATGTATGTATGTATGTATGTATTTAGGGTGCAAGTGAGCGAGAGGCAGAGAGAGAGAATCCCACAAGAGGCAGAGAGAGAGGAATGGGGCTCACATGATGCAGGGCTTGTGCTCACCTCAAGCAGGACTATTGTGCACATCTTTAAACATCACTGATTAGAGCACCTGGGTGGCTTAGTCAGTTAGGCATCTGACTTCAGCTCAGGTCATGATCTCGCGGTTTGCGGGTTCGAGCCCCGAGTCAGGCTCTGTGCTGACAGCTCAGGGCCTGAAACCTGCTTCAGATTCTGTGCCTCCCTCTCTCTGTGCCCCTCTTTGGCTCATGCTCTGTCTCTCTCTCAAAGATAAGTAAACATTTAAAAAAATTAAAAACATCATTGATCATTCTTCAGAAACATTTTTAGTGGCTGCGTTATTTAAGTTAATGAATATACCACAATTTACGTGACAATTTCCCCATTACAGGACATTTGGGTTAGTTACTTCTTTTTACTATTTTGCAAATAAAATGAATAGCTATATATGTAAATCTTTTTTTTTAATGTTTTTTTAATGTTTTATTTTTTGAAAGACAGAGAGAGACAGAGCATGAGTGGGAGAGGTGCAGAGAGAAAGGGAGACACAGAATATGAAGGAGGCTCCAGGCTCTGAGCTGTCAGCACAGAGCCTGATGTGGGGCTTGGACCCATGAACGTGAGATCATGAACTGAACCAAAGTCAGACGTTTAACTGACTGAGCCACCCAGGTGCCCTATATATAAATCTTTGTCTGCATCTTTGACTAGTTCCCTGAGAAAGACTCCTAGAGAGGGAATTTCTAGGTCAACTCGTTGAAACTCCTTAAAGGTTCTCGATGCTCCCTGCCAAATTGCTCTGAGAAGGTAACACCAGTTTACAATTCCACCATTACTCGGAGTGGGCCCATGTCCCAGTGCTCTGACCTGCATTAAGGATTATCCCATTGGTATCTTTACCAAGTCCAGTGGACAATGCCCCTCAAGGTGAGTAATTAAAAAAATTTTTTTAATGTTTTATTTATTTTTGAGAGAAAGAGCATGAGTGGGGGAGGGGCAGAGAGAGAGGGAGACACAGAATTCAAAGCAGGCTCCAGTCTCTGAGCTGTCAGCATGAACCATGAGATCATGACCTGAGCTGAAGTCAGACATTTAACCGACTGAGGCACCCAGGCACCCCTCTTTTTTTTTAATGTTTTTTTTTTTTTTTTTTTTTTTGAGAGAGAGAGAGGAACAGAGGATCTGAAGCAGGATCCTCACTGGCAGCAGCGAGTCTGATGTGGGGCTTGAACTCACAAACCGGGAGATCATGGCCTGAGCCGAAGTTGGGAATTCAACTGACTGAGTCGCCCAGGCGCCATGACTAATTTTTCTTAGACACAGCAGAAATGATACAGCCAAACTAAGAATTGTCTACTTCTAAGATATCAACCTGAGAGGGTATATTTATTGCAACAGTGCTTCAGCTACACTAAACATTTCTGTAATTTAATTTGAAAATTGCCTGCGAAGCAGACGATCCATGCTTTTGCAACACAGAGGCGCTTGGGTGGCTCAGTCAGTTAAGTGTCCAACTCTTGATTTCGGCTCAGGTCATAATCTCTCAGTTCGTGGGTTCCAGTCCTGCTTAGGGCTCTGCGCTGACAACATGGAGCCTGCTTAGGATTCTCTTTCTGTCCCTCCTTGAGAGCACTCTCTCAAATTAAATAAATAAACATTAAAAGAGTAAATTGCAATACAGTTGTCTTTGGGGAATGATTTAATTTTAAGTTTATTTATTTATTTTGAAAGGGGGGGCCAAAGAGAGAAGTCTCTCTCAAATATAAAAAAACGTTAAAAAAAAAGAAATGAAGAACACATATGAACCACACACAGATATACAGAGGCACATACAACACGTATTGCGCACTTTTACTCTGTGCCAAGTACTGTGTTTTATATGCGTATAGCACACCCTGTGGTTGGCCAGCCAGAACCCATTTCTCCTACGTTACCTCCCACCACCTCTCCCTTGTTGTTAGGGGTGGTCTTGGGGCCCAATTCTGGCCAATGAGATTTAGGTAGAACTCTGCCTGGGAGTTACTGAGGGAGATTTTGTTTTCCTAATGAAACAGGACATCTTGAGTCTGAACTGTCCTCTCACCTCAACCCTTTCTTGCCTTGAACTTGGAGGTGAAGGCCAAGCATTGCAGTCATCTTGTAATTAAGATGGAAAAGAAAAGGAGCACCTGTGGAATTCTTGCTATGCCAGAAAATAACTACCTATTTGTTCAAGTCATTGCTTATTATAATTAGTTGCAGCTAAAAATATTCCAATGGGCATCCACAGAAAGTGTCCATACATAATACATGCTCAACAAAGTGTTTCTGTTTCATTTTTTTAAGTTTTTTTAAATATTTATTTTTGAGAGAGAGAGAGAGAAGAATGAGCAGGGAAGGGGCAGAGAGACATGGAATCCGAAGCAGGCTCCAGGCTCTGAGCTGACAGCACAGATCCTGACACAGGGCTCGAACTCACAAACTGCCCTGAGCTGAAGTCGGACGCTTAACCAACTGAGCCACCCAGGGGCCCCAAGGGTTTCTATTAAAAAAAAATTTTTTTTTAAATCTTTATTTTAGAGAGAGAGAGAGAGAGAGACAGGGTGCAAGCAGGAGAGGAACAGAGAGGGAAGGAGACACAGACTCCAAAGCAGGCTCCAGGCTCCAAGCTGTCAGCACAGAGCCTGATGCAGGGTTCGAACTCACAGACTACAAGATCATGACCAGAGCTGAAGTCGGATGTTCAACTGACTGAGCTACCCAGGTGCCCCAGGGGTTTCTATTTACACTTGTATTCACCTACATTTCCTCCCTCTAAAGGATTAATGATATTAATGATGGTTATCTCATATTTATGCAGTACTTTTCAATTTTCATAAGATTTTCACATCCATTTTCTTATTTGATCTTTACTCTGCAAGGAATGCAACTTTTTATGCTAAAGATTCTTTATTTTTTTTAATTTTTTTAAATGTTTTATTTATTTCTAGGAGAGAGAGAGAGAGAGAGAGACAGTGTGAGCAGGGGAGGGTCAGAGAGAGAGGGAGTCACAGACTGAAACAGGCTCCAGGCTCTGAGCTGGCAGTCAGCACAGAGCCCGACGTGGGGCTCGAACCCACGAACCGCGAGATCATGACCTGAGCGAAAGTCGGACGCTTTAACCAACTAAGCCACCCATGCACCCCAAAGACTCTTAATTTTAAAAAAAATTTTAGTTAGCATACAGTGCAATATTGGTTTCAGAAGTAGAATTCAGTGATTCAGCACTTCTGTACAACACCCAGTGCTCATCACAAGTGCTCCCCTTAATACCCATCATCCACTTAGCCCACCCCAGACCCACCTCCTTCCATCAACCCTTAGTTCATTCTCTATCATTAAGAGTCTCTTGGGGTTTGTCTCCCTCTCTCCTTTCCCTTACCCCACACCCTCTATGTTCATCTGTTTTGTTTCTTAAACTCCACATGTGTGAAATGATATAGTATTTGTCTTTCTCTGATTGATTTATTTTGCATAGCATAGTACATTTTAGCTCCATCCACATCATTGAAAATTTTGTTCTTTATGATGGGTGATTAGTATTCCACTGTATATATATATCTTTATCCATTCATCAGTTGACGGACATTGGGATTCTCTCCATAGTGTGGCTATTGTTGATAATGCTGCTATAAACATTGGGGTGGAAGTATCCCTTCAAATCACATTTTTGTATCCTTTGGGTAATTACCTAATAGAGTAATTGCTGGATCATAGGGTAGTTCTATTTTTAGTTTTTTGAGGAACCTCTGTACTGTTCCACAGTGGCTGCACTGGTTTGCATTCACACCAACAGTGCAAGAGGGTTCTCCTTTCTCCGCATCCTCGCCAACTCCAATTGTTTCTTGTGTTGTTAGTATTGGCCATTCTGACCGGTGTGAGGTGGTATCTCACTGTGGTTTTGATTTGTATTTCCCTGATGATGAGTGATGTTGAGCATTTTCTCATGTGTCTGTTGGCCATCTAAATGCCTTTTTAATTGCAAAAGGATATATAAAAAGTATTCTAGAATCCTTATATATTACATATAGGCTTCTCTCCTCTCCTTTCTTTTTCCTTCCTTACTTCCTACTTTCCGTGCCAGTCCTGGGCCTGTTTTTCCTAGACCGATTCCCCAAGCCTTCTGCTCTGTTCTGTTTTGTAACAGAGGGAGGTAGAGCCATTCAGCCTGTGAATGCAGGCTCTAAGACACTTGGCTTCCAGCTGAGTTTGGCCAAAGAGAGGTACTAGCCAGAGATTGGGAGTAGCTGTAGTGCTAGAAGTAGCCAGGGTGTTTCCTCTCCTCTCCAGCTGTCTCATCTCCTTCTACTCACCTTCCATCGCTCCTGCTCCCAAGGGCAGGCCTGCTAGGGCTCAAGCTTCTCATCCGTCACCTGGCTCCTGGGCCCTGGTGACACTGGCTTCCCATGCTGCCCCTTTGCCTCATGTGTGGCAGTGGCTTCCCACTCTTGCTAAGCTCTGGGATGCCCCCCAGTCCCCTATCCCACCACCAGTGTAACCAATCCATCTCATTAAGGCTCCTCTACTGTAAATAATTGAAGTCTCTTCTTTTTCCTCAGATCTGAACTACTCCCCATCAGTCTACCAAACCTTTGCTGGGTGCCCACTCGGGGCCAGGCTCTGTGCAAGATGCACAGGGCAAGAGGTGCTCCCAGGCTAAGGGGGACTAAGTGAAAAGCCTCAGAGTATTCCAGTCTCTGCTGAGACATTCCCCAAACCCAACAGAACTTACAGGTAAGTCCTGCTGTGAGCCGGGCTTCCTCCTTCCTCCAGAGGCAAGCCGAAAACAATGCACAGGACCCTCAGTATGCCCCCTTCACTGTCCACTGCACAAGTAAGTTTGGAGATGCTTCTGGATGGAGAGGGAAATGCCTGTTGGCTTTCACATTCTCCCAGCCAAACGCTAGCACCAGGGGTTCTCAGGCGTAAGAAAGCCCAGCTTCCACAGCTTGTTTTAAACTCCCTCCTTTTCTCCCCCAGACAGCCTTACCCAGGAAGCGGGAGGAATCTTTTCCAGAGTATTTGCTTCAGCAAAATGCCATGGGTGAATTGCCCATCAAGGTTAACAGTGGCGAGAAGCCAGAGGTACAAAGCTGCCTTTTAGATGCCTAGATACCTTGAATGAGATTTGGAGACAGATTGAACACAAAACTGATTTTCCCGCTCAAAGGTCTATGGCTTTGGCAATTTAGACACTTGTTCTGAGTTTCACTTTTCTTGTGTGTATAATAGAAACAAGAAATGTCTTCCTCATGAGATTATTGTTTCTCACCTGGCAACTTCCAGACACATGACCAACTATGTTAATATAGACATATTATTATGTCTGCTGCTATAGACACAGAGATGCTAGATGAATAACAACAGAACTGTTTTACTTTTTACCACCAACATCTGAAAATTTTAAGAGAAAGACCTGGTTGTCAGAAATGAAGAAGAAATGAAAACTCCAAGCCGGAACAGGGTATAGGTGATGTGTCTTAGCTGCACACAGGGATTTCACCCTTAGCTGTCTCTCCTGGGGGCTGGGGGCTGGGGTTCCATGGTACCCTAAGGAGTGGAAGATGAGGCTTTGGTCCCAGCCAGGTGAGGAAGCTGGAACAGAGCCCCACGAATAAAGCCCTGACCTTATGGAAGGTCTGCCCCGTTCCACGCAAAGGAGACTGGGAAACGGTACCCCAGCGTTAGCGAAGTTGCAGGGAAGCCTGGTGCCTAAAGAGGCCGTAGGTGGGGAAAAAATGACACTCATGAGAAACGAAAACCCTAATCTCTGCCAAATGCCCATGGGCGGTTTAAATTATTTTGCCTATATGCACAGGCACCTACTGAGATAAATTGACATGAAAATTGGTCCAGACCATTAAAATTTTTAGGTTAGGGCTGAAGGTATATTCAAAAGAGCTCTGTAGGGATGCTTAACAATCCAGGGCTTGAGGAAGCCACTAGGAAAACAATCCCTGATGAAGATACTTACAAAGTATAACAAACCGCATGTGGAAAGAAATGACCAAAATGGAGCATCAAAACACATAAGAAACTAGATAGAAAAAGGGTAAAAAAAGAACCATCTGAAAGGGATTCTGAATTAGGATGATTAAAATAGAGATAAGAAAAGGGATAGAGGCCATAATAAAAATAAAAATAATAATAAACCAGAACAGTAGGAGAAAAGGGTTGGGAGATTTGAAAAACATCCACATGGAACTTCCAGAAATGAAAAGCAGCCCCTGAAATTAAAAACTCAAAGGATGAGTCAAACTACGTATGAGATGTAGTTGAAGACGGTCTTAGAAGAGAGATTTGAGGAAATCAACCCAAATGGAGTAAAGACATAAAGGGATAGAAGACCTCAATAAGAATTTAAGAGATAGGAAGGATAAAAAGAGAAAGTCAAGCATACGTCTAATAGGAGTTCCAGAAAGATTTAATAGACGGAATGTAGAAAATCATTATTTAGAATCATATAGCTGTATTAGTAAGGGTTCTCCAGAGAAACAGAACCAACATATGCACGCAGAGATATGTATATATATACATGAACACACACACACACACACACACACACACACACACACAGAAATTCATTATAAGGAATTGGCTTACACAAATATGGCAGCTGGCAAGTCCCAAGGTTTGCAGTTGGCAAGCTGGACACCCATGAGACCCAATGGTTTATTTCCAGTTGGAGTAGGAAGACCTGAGGACCTTGAGAGCCAGTGGTAGAAGTTCTAGTCTGGAAGCCAGCAGGCTTGAGACCCAAGAGAAGCTGATGTTTCAGTTTGAATATAGAGGCCAGAAAGGGCAAATATCTCAACTCAAACAGCCAGGCAGGCAGAGTTCTTTCTTACCCTTCGGGAGGGTCAGCCTTTTTGTTCTCGTCAGGCATGATCCGATGAGGGCCACCCACATTAGGAAGAGCAGTCTGTTATGTGTCACCCCAAAATGTCCTCACAGACACACCCAGAATAACCAAATACCTGGGTGCCCCCCTAGCCCGTTGAAACTGTAAAATCACAGGCAAAGAGAAAAAAAAATAAAAGCTCTCCGTGAAGAGAGAGAGATTCCCAGTATGTTAACTGCAGTGAAGGCAGCCTTCTCATCAGCAGCAGTGGAAACCAAAAGACAGAAGGATAATATTTGCAGTGTGGAAAGAAAATAAATCTCAACATGGAATTCTATACACAGTTAAATTCATAAGTGAGAGCTAGCTTTTCAGACATTTTCAGACAGGCAGAGCCAATGAGGTTACCTCACACAAACTCCTGCCGAAAGAGCACTAGTGGATATACTTCAGTGAGAAAATCCAGTCCTGAAAGAAGATGCAAGGAATGGGATACAAGTGATTTTGGGGCTCTAGCCAGCTCTCGTCAGCCCAGAGAGCCGAGTATGAACATTCCAGGAATTTTGGGATCTGGTTGCTAAACATGGTCATCATTAGACATTAAATTATATAAACTTAGAATTAAATGAATGATTTTTTTAAAAAAGGTAAAAAAAAAAAAAACCCTCACAAATGCATCACTTCTTTTTCTTTCAATTTTTTAAAACATTTATTTATTTTTGAGAGACAGAGCATGAGCAGGGGAGGGGGAGAGAGAGGGAGAAACAGAATCCGAAGCAGCCTCCGGGCTCTGAGCTGTTTGTTAGCACAGAGCCCTACGTGGGACTCGAACTCACGAACCATGAGACCATGACCTGAGCTGAAGTCTGGATGTTCAACTGACTGAACCACTCAGGTGCCCACAAAGGCATCACTTCTTAATTATTTTACTACAATGTTGCTACTATCTCTGCTCTTGAGGTTATTCATATTTCTTGTACCTGATGGGAGAAGTGCTACGAAATGGTGTGCTACTGTGCATTTCTTCCATCTCTGTATTTCAGTGCTGTCGCATTGGCAACCTGAGCATTTATACCCCAGAGATCAACAAATGCTACAAATCAGGGCTCCCTTACCCAATACCATGTAAGAACTGGTTGTTATATATCTATCAGCGCACAATCTGAATATAAGAAATAACAGTTTCCACTTCTAGCTATATATCCAAAGGAACTGAAAACATATATCCACAAAAATACTTGGACACATAAGTTCATAGCAACCTTATGTATAGCAATCAAAGGGTGGAAACAATTTAAATGTCCATCAACTAGTGACTAGTAAAGAAAATGTTGTTTATCCATACAATGGAATAGTATTCGGGCATAAAAAGAATGAAGTACTGATACATGACCCAATGTGGATGAACCTTGAAAACATCATGCTATGTGAAAGAAGCCAGACATGAAGGGGCACCTGGATGGCTCAGTTGGTTCAGCGTCTGACTTCAGCTCAGGTCATGACCCCATAGTTTGTGAGTTCAAGCCCTGCATCAGGCTCTGTGCTGACAGCTGAAAGCCTGGAGCCTGCTTCGGATTCTGTGTCTCCCTCTCTGCCTCTCCCCCACTCATGCTCTGTCTCTATCTCTCTCTCTCTCTCTCTCTCTCAAAATAAGTAAACATTAAAGAATTAAAAAAAAAAAAAAAGAAGCCAGACTTGAAAAGCTGTATATTAAATGATTCCATTTATTGAAATTTCTAGAACAGGCAAATTCATAGAGACAGAAAGTAGTTTAGTGGTTGCCAGGGGCTGGGGATAGGAGGGAATGGGCAGTGACTGGAAATAGATATGGGATTTATTTTGGAGATGATGACAGTGTTCTTTTTTTTACTTAAAAAAATTTTAATGTTTTTAATTTATTTCTGAGAGAGAGAGAGAGACAGCATGAACATGGGAGGGTCAGAGAGAGAGGGAGACACAGAATCTGAAACAGGCTGCAGGCTCTGAGCTGGCTGTCAGCACAGAGCCCAACACGGGGTTCGAACCCACGAACCGTGAGATCATGACCTGAGCCAAGGTCAGACGCTTAACCGACTGAGCCACCCAGGTACCCCAATGACAATGTTCTAAAATTGGATAGTGGTGATGCACAATTTTGTGAATATACTAAAAATTGTATACTTAAAAAGAGTGAATTTCATTGTATGTGAATTATATATTTAAATTTTTTAAAATATTTATTTTTGAGAGAGAGAGAGACAGAGACAGAACATGAGTCAGGGAGGGGCAGAGAGAAGGAGAGACAGAATCCAAAGCAGGCTCCAGGCTCTGAGCTGTCAGCACAGAGCCCGATGTGGGACTTGAACTCATAAACTATGAGTTCTGACCCAAGCCAAAGTCAGATGCTTAACAACTGAGCCACCCAGGGGCCCACATGAATTATATTTTGATGAAAAGAAGAGGCTAAAGAAAGGTAGGGGAAGAAATTAATATGCAGGCTTGTAACTAAATAAATACTAGCTGTTAAATCATCTAATGGGGAGGAGAGGGTAGTTAAAAGTAAGTTGGAGCTAAAATACTAAAAAAAACCCAAATTACTGGAAGATGGAGGGGGTGGAGATCAGAAATAAAGAATTCTAAGGATCCTGAAATCTTCACAATGAGCTAGAGATAGTGATGAACGTAACAATGTTATGTCAAGTGTACACATTAATAATGAAAGAACACCCATTGATAGAACAGAATTAGAATGTATAACTTCCAAACTACTACTGAGAATCAAAAGGAAGTAAAAACACCTAAATCAAAGACATCAGGATAAAAGAATAAAGCAAACATGTGGTGAACAAAACAATGGAAAAAAATCCCCAATATATCATCATAGTAAGACATATAAACATGACTAAGAAAAGACCAAGATTCTCAGATTAGATTTTTAAAAATCCAGCTGTATGCTAATTACAAGAATACATTCAACAAGGTAATGACACAGAAATGTTAAAAGGCTGGGGGAAAATATACTGAGTCAACACTAATGAAATGATGCAATCATAATAGATTTTAAGGCAAAAAGCATTATTAGAGATAGTCATATACTTTAGTGACAAAAGGGACAGTTCATCAGGAAGATATAATGACCCAGAACCTCTCTGTACCAACGGGAAACACTGCCTCCAGATATATAAGATTATGAGGAGAAATGGACAAATCCACATAGAGATTCTCACACGTCTTCTTCAGCAGCTGATTAAGTTGATGAAATAAATTTAAGGCTATAGAAGATTTGAATAACGCAACAGTTAACCTTTTTCTTTTCATCTTTTCACACACACACTCCCAGGCCTCAAAAATTCCTCCTCCCTGTTACCGCACAGAGTCCATTGCCAAAACATGTGGATTCTCACAGCACAGTGGGTTGGTTCTGTGCCAATCCCCTTTCATCCTATAGCTAGTTCTTGGCTCAGACTGTAGTTGCCTCTTGCCTGAACCACTATAATTGTCTCCTAATTGACCCCTGCTATATTGCTGGAGGATCGCCCAAATGACATGTGGTTCAGTAGTTTCATTTTGATGCTATAAATTTTATCTTTGGATTAGGCCAGACTAAAGGTATTACAATATTTCAGTCACAGTGGAAGTACTTTGACTAAACTGAGCTCTAGTGTGAAGTTACTGGTTATTTGGAGGGACGGTAAAGACAAAATCCTAGGAAACTCCCTCTGGCTGGTATGCTATTCCAGGCACATACAGTACTCTCTCTATGAGGAATCTTGTGGGGAAATATTCTGAAATCTGTGCTTCTGTCCAACCAATTTCTATATATTTTATGGACACTGAATCATGTAACTGATATTTCCACTTTGCTAGGGTGAGTAGGAAACTCATAGTCACATTCACAGGCCACTTTTAAGTATATACATAACTAATAGGTATTGAATACATGCTGTGAATAAAGCACTGCTCTGAATGTTTTATATGTTTTTATCTATTTAACCCCCACCTCATTCCAAGGAAATATGACCACTGAGTCTTCAGCATGCATGTGAGGAAAATACCTGAGACCAGAGAGAGAACTAGAAGATATCCCAAAGAACTAGAAGGAACAATTCCCAAAGATCACACAGATCCAGTGCCTGTCCCCAACATGCAGAGTGGCAGGCATATTTCACAAAGCATCAGGTGGGCTTTGCCACAATAGTGGAGCAAAATTAGCCCTAGACTAAAGTTGCTCCGGTCCCTTCTAACAAGGTTTATTTATTTATTTGTTTGTTTGTTTGTTTGTTTATTTAATAGTTTATTTATTTTTGAGACAGAGAGAGACAGGGCATGAGCAGGGGAGGGGCAGAGAGAGAGGGAGACAAAGAATCTGAAACAGGCTCCAGGCTCCGAGCTGTCAGCACAGATCCCAACGCGGGGCTCAAACCCATGAACCATGAGATCATGACCTGAGCTGAAGTCGGATGCTTAACCGACTGAGCTACCCAGGCGCCCCTAACAAGGTTTAAAAGAAATATCCAAAAATCATCTCCAAAATTTCAAAATCCTTTGATTGAAACTGACCAAGATAAGGAGAATGGATAGATAAGAACATTAAAACAGTTACAACTGTAGTTCATGTGATCAAGAAGCTATAGGAAAGACTACGCTTGCTAGAGACATAGAAGATACAAAGAAGATCCAAATCATAGTAGCACCAAACACTCAGTGCTCATATCTTGGCTTCTAAACACTGTTCTCCAAGAAAAAAAAAAAAGAGCATTTTTTAGAGAAATGTTTGATTGCTGATCTAGAACCAGGAAAATACAAGAGGAGTCTGGAGCACACTGCAGTACTAGAAAGTAAGAAAGTGTTCAAAAACAAAGAATGGGGGCATGTCAGAGAGACACAGAAGTCAACCTGAAAGAGCATAGCATGGCCCAAACTAGGACAATTTGGGCAACAAAATAAATAACATAGCGGTGGATTTATTTATATCATTTTGGACTCACGTATATTTGATATTTTGCATAAATAAATATCAAATAAATATACGTGAGTCCAAAATGATATAAATAAATATATATCTGACTGAATAAACAAATTGGGGAGAAGAATAATTATTTCATACAGAACTCCAAATAATATATGCAGATACTCCCCTTTTGCAGGAGGTGGAACTTAATCACTCCCCTTCCTTGAGGGTGGGCTGAACTGTGTGACTTGCTTCCAAAGAACAGAGTATAGAAAGGGAAAAATAGTATCTTCACAGTAGGAAAATCTATCAAAACTACCTTATTCAAGTGATTAAAGTGAACGTCACCAATGAGCTCATGTGGTTATCAGGTGCCCTCTAATTTGGTGTAGTAACAAGAACACTTGGCCTGTTATTCTTTCTCAAAACTCATAACCCCAGTCTAATCATGAGAAAAACATGAGAAAACCCAAACTAAGGGATATTATGTAAAGTACATGACCAGTGCTCCTGGTCATAAAAACAAGATTAAAAAACAAGATAAGACCGACAAACTGTTATGGGTCAGAAGAGACTAATGAGACGTAATAACTAAATGAGATCTGACATCCTTAATTGATTCCTGGAACAGAAAGGAAGACATTAATGGGAAAGCTGTTGAAATCTGAATAAAGTGTGGGGTTTCGTTAATAGTTGTGCAAAAATGCTGATATCATAGTTTTGGGATAAGAGCACCACAGTAATGTAAGATAACAACATTGGAAGAAGCTAAAACTGGATGAGGGGCATTGGGGAATGCTCTGTACCATCTCTGCAAATTTTGTATAAATCTAAAATTATTCCAAAATAAAAAATATATTTTAAAAACCCAAGTCAAATTTCTTGAGATGGGAACTACCATATTTGAGATGAGGAATACACAAAATGAGATTATAGAGTGGATGTTTCAGAAGAAAGCATTAGCGAGTTTGGGGATTCACTAGTTTCAGTGGAAACTAGAAAAAAGAGGAAAAAAGAAAATAAAATTGCACAGAGTATCAGTGAGCTGTGAGACAACTTCAAGTGGCCTACTATTCATGGGATTGGAGTCCCTAAAGGAGGGAGGGGCAGAAAAATACTTGAAGAAATAATGTCTAATAGATTTTCCAAATTTGATGAGAAGTTTAGGCCCACAAATCCAAGAAGGTCAATGAAACTTAAGCATAAGAAACATGAAAACAACAACAACAACAACAACAACTATACCAGGACATATAAAATCAAATCACTAAAGTCCGTAATAAAAAAAAGATTGTAAGAACAGCAAAAGAGGAAACAGCACATACACAAGAACAATGATTAGAATTATAGCAGGCTCTTCCTCAGAAATAATGCGAGCCAGAAGACAGTGAAGCAAAATATTCAAGGTACAGAAAAAAAGTGTAACTTATAATTTGAAAATATCTTTCAATAACAGATGTGACAACAGGAAAAGAGTCTTTTCAGTAAACAGCACAGGAATAACTGGAGATCCACATGCAAAAGAATGAAGTAGGACACTTACCTCACTGGATCAAAGACCTAAATATATAGCTAAACTATATAAATATAATAGCTAAACTATAAAGCTCTTGGGAAAAAACATAGAGATAAATCTTCATGACTTTGGATTTAGCAATGGTTTCTTAGCACAAAGCAACCAAAATAGAAGTCAATAAATAAGTTGGACTTCCTCTAAATGAAAACTTTTCTGCATCAAAGGACACTATCAAGAAAGTTAAAAGACAATCTGTAGAGTGGCAGAAAATATTTGCAAATCATATATCAAATGAAGGTCTAGCATTCAGAATATATAAAGAGCTCTTCCAGCTCAATAACAAAAAGACAACTCAAAAAGGGGCAAAAGATTTGCATTAGAGACATTTCTCTAAAGATACACATATGGCTAGAAAGTACACCAAAAGATGTTTGACATCATTTGTTTTTAGGGACATGCAAAGTAAAGTCAAAAGGAGATTCCACTTCCCATTCACTAGGATGGATATATATCACATTCACTATATGCATTAAGGGAAAATAATTAATGTTGGCAAAAACATGGAGAAATTGGAACCCTCACTTCATACACTGCTGTGAGAATGTAAAATGGGCAATCACAGTGGAAACAGTCTGGTGGTCCCTCAATAAGTTAAACATAGAAATACCCTATGACCAAGTAATTCCATTCCTAAGTACGTACCCAGGAGAATTGAAAATGAGTGTTCAGGGGCACCTGAGTGGCTCAGCTGGTTAAGCGTCTGACTTTTGATTTTGGCTCAGGTCATGATCTCACAGTTTGTGAGATTGAGCCCCATATTGGGCTTCTGCGCTGACAGCATGGAGCCTGCTTGGGATTTCTCTCCCTCTCTCTGCCCCTACCCTGCTCACACACTCTCTCTCTATTTTGAATAAATACACATTCAAAAAAAAATTTAAAAATCAGTGTTCAAACAAAAACTTCCACATTCACATTACTACTCATAATAGTCAAGGGGCACCTGGGTGGCTCAGTTGGTTAAGCATCCGACTTCAGCTCAGGTCATGATCTCATGGTTCGTGGGTTCGAGCCACGCATCAGGCTCTGTGCTGACAGCTAGCTCAGAGCCTGGAGCCTGCTTCAGATTCTGTGTCTCCTCTCTCTGTTTTTTTTTTTTTTTTTTAATTTCTAGGAGAGAGAGAGAAGCGTGAGGAGGGTCAGAGAGACAGGGAGTCACAGACTGAAACAGGCTCCAGGCTCTGAGCTGGCAGTCAGCACAGAGCCCGACGCGGGGCCCGAACCCACGAACCGCGAGATCATGACCTAAGCGAAAGTCGGACGCTTAACCGACTAAGCCACCCAGGCGCCCCTGTGTCTCCCTCTCTCTGACCCTCCCCTGATCACGCTGTCTCTCTCAGAAATAAATAAAACATTAAAAAAAAAAAAAGCAACACAAATGTGTATCAGTGGATGAATGGATAAACAAAATGTGGCATATCAGTATAATAGAATATTATTCGGCCATAAAAAGGAATGAATGAAGCACTGATACATGCTACAATATGGATGAATCTTGAAAACATTATGCTAAATGAAAGAAGCCAGGCACAAAAGCCACATATTGCATGATTACATTTATATGAAAATTTCAGAATAGGCAAGTCCATAGAGACAGAAAGTTAATTAGTGGTTACCGGGGGCTCCGGGTAGAGGGGCAGGAATGGAGAATGTCTGCTTAATGGATACAAGATTTCCTTTTGGAGTGATGAAAGTCTTCTGGAACTAGACAGTGGTCATGACTGCACAACACCGTAATTATTCTAAATGTCCCTGAAATGTATACTTCAAAAAGGTCAAAATGGTGAATTTTGTTATGTGAACTTTGCCACAATAAAAAAAAAAAAAGCAATTACCATTAAAGCCTATTCTTTTATTCATCTAGCAAACAAACCTTTGTTGAACACTGCCAGGCAAGCTTTAATCTTGGTGCAGGGAATACAGAGAATAATCAGATGTGGTTTGGCTTTGGGGGAGCCAAAGCCGGTAAGGTAAGGGAACAAAAACATTCTGCAAACAATGAAGTTCAATTAAGCGTTAAAGTTTCCTTGACATAAGAATGTGCATACCCACTGAGGGTGGTGGCTGCTTTGCCACTGCAGAGAACATCAAGAATAAGGTTACGGCTCAAATGCTGAGCAGGAGTTTGCTGGGCGGATGGCGGCAGGAAGGGAATCCAGGCAGAGGTGGGGCAGGTCAGAGCTGGGGTCCAAAAGCCTCCAGTTTTTAGGACACTCAAAACCATACAGCACACGGACAGTGTGGAGGGTGGACTTCAGGATGGCGAGGTGACGGGGGTAACCACCTTGGTCTGGTTGCAGTAGGCTGATAACAAGATATGTTAGGGTAGTGACATGGACCTCACTGAATGTGAGGGTCCAAGAGAGTGTGACTCCAAGATTAGACTGCTTGGTCGATGGTGGGTACCGCAGGTCCCTAAGGCTGGTCTGGAAGACATTCTGTTCTTAGGGCACATCAAACCCAGTTTGCACCCCTCTGCCCCATTTTCTGTATTCTGCTCTTTTTAATGATTTTTTGTTTTTGTTTTTCCATTGTAAACCTACTTCCCTTTTCCTTGGGCTTCCTGTTTTCCTGTTTGAAATATGTGTTACTATGGAAACGTCATGGCACAGTATTGTGGCATTTACAAGTGAAGTGTAAAGAATTTTCAGAACATCTCGAGACACAAGTCTATGGTTTCGGAATATAAAGCCTAATGATGTGATAGCAGTCACGCCTTCAGACACTGTGTCATAAATATAAACACACCCGGAAATTCGAGACAGCATAGAGGAGATAGCTGAGAACTTTATTAGGATTTATGTGTCCAGATTTTAAAAATGTATATGAGAAATATTAAAAACATAAAACCCAATACACTACTCAAGGAGGACATCTGGAAAAAATGAATGACAGACTGCCAGCATTTGCTTATGAATACACACCTCTGGTTGAAGGACCAGAGGGCCTGGACACCCGAAGGAAACTTGGAAAAACCTTTGTCCTACTTCTACATATGTTCCTCAGAAATTGCATATAAATCAACTGTTGGTAAATCATATATTTATCAAACATAAGGTTGACTGTTATTTTAAAGATATCTTCACAATGTATGCGTTAGTAAAGGCAATTACTACCAATGGAGTAATGGAAAAAACCTCACTTGCACTGAATGAAATTCAAGGTCCTTCATTATTATCCTGGCTCCACCACCAGCTAGATGTGCGATTCAAGAAAAATCACTCAACCTCCCTGGGCCAATTTCTACAGCTAATCTGAGTTGTGATTCTGAATTTTCACTTAGTAGGTTCTTAAAGCAAGGTATAGGGGTGCTGGCCTCCAGCCTAACATCCAGGTTCTTCTGAGAGACAATACCTCACCCCGAATCGTGGGGATGGGATAGGCAGCAGGCCACTTACCACTGTTCTGTGCATTTTGCCTCTCTGGACCCCACGTTTTGATTCCTACAATCGCCCTATGTGTGATCATTCTAACTTTTTGCCCCAAATTCTGTGGACAAGCTTGTTCCTTCCAGTTGTCCTCTGGGAAAGACTGGCAGTTGGAGGTGGGAGCCCTTTCTCAGGGGTCCCTCCACCTCTGGCCCTCTCTGCCACGAGGCTGGACACAGCCCAAGGGCGAGGGCCGTACCCTCTGTGCCTAGCGCAGGCCCAGACCTGAAGAAGAAATTCAGGAAATGAATGTTCACTGGATGCTCCTGAAAGAGGAAGAGGAGGCAGGGAAATGTGCCTGGCGATGTACCTGAACCCCAAGGTGTGAACTTTTGGCTGCTGTTTTCCAACATTCCTGAACCTTCCAAATTTTCCACAATGGGGCAAAAATATAGACATACCCCAAGCATTAAACCCATCTTTCCCTGGCTTTTTGTCAATGTCCTCGTCTCCCATAGATAGTGCAAACTCTGTCCGGCTCACCAGTACTGGGAGCGGGACACAGGGCACACATCTTTAACAGCAACCACCATTGTGATCTCTGTGTCTGTTTCACTTAAACAGCAATGACACCACACATTTGTCTTTGTGGACCTAACACCTGCCATCTAGCTCAAGGTGAAGATCCCTGCCAACTGGCTTCAGAAAAGACCATTTGTCAATAGTGTTTAGGCACCACCTTGATTAATCTGTCATACAGGAAGTACAAAACAAAACTGTAAGAATCATTTGCCTTCTTAAGCAAAAACAGGTTTAGGCCTCATTAACCACTAAGAGCTAAAAGGCACTGGGTCAGGCTTTTTGCCGATTACCACTACTATGTTGTAGAGTAATTCAAGAGCCGTTAGGAAGGCTAAAGAAGCAAAGGAAGAGGAGCCTGGGTGGCTCAGTTGGTTGAGTGTCCGACTCTTGATTTTGGCTCAGGTCATGATTTCAGGGTCATGGGGTCGAGCCCCAAGTGGAGCCCACCTTCCCAGCCCCTCCCCTTGGTCCTGAGCCTGCTTAAGATTCTACTCTCTCTCCTTCTACCCCTCTCCCTCACTTCTACTCTCCCTTTCTAAAAACAAAACAAAACACCCCCCCCCAAAAAAACAAAAACAAAAACAAAGGAAATCACTATCTACTGAGTACTACACGCCAAGTCTTGTGCTGGGCACCATCTACATTATTTAATGTAAGCCTCGCATCTAATAATCACTACCTAACATGCTGTATTCTTGCTCTTAAATGTGCTCAAAAGGAGGAACATTCTTTTGTTTCATTTATTGCTGTATCCTCAGTGTCTAGAACTGTGTCAGAGACACATAAGCAGTCAATAAACATTTGTTCAATGAAAACAAACAAGTCCATGAGATAAGTGTAATTATTCTCCTTTGACAGACGAATAAGCTGGAGTGCTCCAAGGATGCAAAATTAATTGCCCAAAGTCACACAGTCTGTTAAGGAGCCAGAACTAACACCTATGTCTCACTCTTCCGTTCTTTCTACAGACCAACGCTTACACTTTGATCTTGAAGAACTCTCTCAGCTTGGCAAATCTATAATCTCTATGCCTGTAGAAGATGTATGTACTCAATTGAAAGTTTGAAATTTTACTGAGGAGATAGAGTTGGCATTTTAATGATCAACAGTTTGCTAAAGCAACAATGGAGGGCACATTTTCCCAGCATAACAACGATTTCATCTATGGGCAGGCACTATCTACATCATCTCTCACTTTCAAATCACATAACACGATTACTCTGAAGACATAAATAAAAAGCACAGCGACTCCAGATTCCACCAAAATAACATTTGCAAACTTTAGTTTTGTAAGTTACAACATTAGGATGACTCATGATATGCTGTGGAATTCTCAGTGTAATATTTCCATGTTACATCTGTGTAGCTTCAGTGTCCCAGTATGGGAGGAGGCAGACTTGGCACATTGACAGGCAATTCTAGCCTAAAAAAATGAAACGGAAGGCTCAAGGATGCTTGAGAGACTCAACTGTAATAAAACCCATCTTGAGAATATTTACTTTGTATGAGAGAATGCAAGAATGAGGTTAATTTGGCTCGGGAGGGTATTCTATATCCTTTCCCATTGTCAGAACATACCTGATCTGTTCATGCTCTTTTACTTACCTACGATTACGTAGCATGGTACCTTCTCATACCTCTTGGTTTTTTTCTGTAGGGATCCGGGTCACCTGCCTTTCTTCTAAGGCAGGCCCTTTTCCCTTCTGTCCCACTCTTGCTACCAATGCAATGTCCACCTCCATGTCCACCCAGCCAGTTCATTATTCATGGGCCCAACTAGCGGTTTGGCCTTCACTGTATTCCATTGCTGCCTTTTGGTGCTACTGTTTTATTCTGATAAAAGTAATAACATTGGGACAAATAGTGTTTAAAAAAGAAAAGGAAATTTAAGAAAATGCTTATAACCCAAATACACAGAGTTGGCCTATCTGTTCTAGTCATTTAAAAGACTGAGCCCGGCGGGGCGCCTGGGTGGCTTAGTCGGTTAAGCGTCCGACTTTCGCTTAGGTCATGATCTCGCGGTTCGTGGGTTCGAGCCCCGCGTCGGGCTCTGTGCTGACTGCCAGCTCAGAGCCTGGAGCCTGTTTCAGTGTGTGACTCCCTCTCTCTCTGACCCTCCCCTGCTCACGCTGTCTCTCTCTCTCTCTCCTAGAAATAAATAAAACATTAAAAAAAAAACACGGAGCCTGCTGGGGATTGTCTCTCTCTCCCTGTTTCTCTGCCACTCCCCCACTCACACTTTCTCTCTCAAAATAAACAAACTTTAAAAAAAAAGACATTTTTGGACTTATATATACTATTTGCATATCACTCTTTTCACTTAACATAAGCATTTTGCCATGCTGTTTTAACTGTTCATAAACGTTAATTATAATGACTGCATAATAGTGGATTGTACGGTCATACTGTAATTTATTTAACCAATTTCCTACTGTTGGACTCTGGATTGTGAAGCATAAATTCTGCCCACATTTTAGACTATTTCTTTAGGACAGAGTCCCAGAGCGGAATTAGAGGACCAGAAGATATAAACATTTTTTAAAGCTCCTGATAGATACTGCCAAATTGCTTTTCAGAAAGCTGTTGCCAATTTACACTTCCACCATTGCCAGCATGTTTTCCTACCACTACAGATCTGTCTAAAGGATAATAAAGTCTAAGTGGAAGATACAGTCCTCAAATTATTCATGCAGTTGGACAGGCTTCATGACCGTGGCACAGAGACTTATGGCAAAGGTCATACCCTTTTCCAGGTATGCAATTAACAATAAGTTAGTGTGAGCACACAGAAGAGGAGTTCTACACGGGTGAAGAGTAATATAATTAGATTTCAGACTGTCTAATCTAAGGCCTGTGTCTGTTTTGTCCATTGCTGTACCTCGGCACACAGGACAGTGCCTGGCCCATGCAGTCGCTCGACAAAAGTTTTTTGAATTAACACATAATCTTCTTTCAGATGCA
Source organism: Proteles cristata cristata (assembly GCA_017311185.1). Taxonomy (NCBI): domain Eukaryota; kingdom Metazoa; phylum Chordata; class Mammalia; order Carnivora; family Hyaenidae; genus Proteles; species Proteles cristata. The sequence continues at coordinate 41,126 of JAESUZ010002326.1, forward strand.
TTTTTTCAGCAGCTGTCGTATTTGGTCATTCCTGGATTCAAGGAAAACTTGACTTGCTGGATTGAATACCTTTGTAAACATCTGTTCAACCCTGAGAGTCTATCTCAATTTTGGAAAATCAGTTTAAATAAAGGTGACACAATAGGGCTCTCTTTAGGGGAAAAGCAAGTAAAACAAGGGTACACCCTTGGCACCAGCATGCACTAAAGGGTGAGTGCTGTCACTTCCATAGTAGTCACTTTCATAGGTAAGAATATAAACTCATTCAAATGCTGCCTGTGGTCAAGGCAATTTCGGAACCACCTCTAGTTCATTGTCATCACTGGTTGTAGCTTGGAACCATTTGCAGTACTGCCAAAATTGTTTCTGAGATATTGTAAGGGCATAATATAGGTCGTAGTTTGTGTAATGTCATTTTTAGTCAAAAACAGCATAGAACTGGTCTTGTGAACCAGAATATGGTTAAGATAAACTAGTCAATCATTCAGTTCTAGTTCACTCTCCTGGCATCATAAAGATTCCCTTCAATATCCCACAATTTCTATCTAGTAAGTTGTCAGACACCAGTGGCTCGGTATGGCAGTAACATTATTGATGGAAGAGGATCAGTCGTCTGTCATTTTATACACACACTTTACGTGCATTAGACCAGGGGTAGGCAAACTACGGTCCATGGGCCAAACCTGGCCCACTATCAGTTTTTCTGCGGTGTATAAGCTAAGAAGTCTAAAAATGGTGTTTTACATTTTTAAATGGTCAAACAAAATCAAAATAGTATTTTGTGACATGTGAAAATTATGTGAAATTCAAATTCCAGTATCCGTAAATAAGGTTTTATTAAGACACAGCCATGTTCATCTGTTTCCATGTTAGCCAGGTCTGCTTTTACAATAAAATGCTGAGCAGTTACAACACCAACTGGATGGCCCACAAATGCTAAGACATATCCTTTACAGAAAAAGGTTTTGCTGACCCCTTCGTTGAGATCCACCGGTTGTTGGAAGTATCGAAGTTCCTCACTATAGACTTTTTTATTTCTAGATATTGATACTGGGAGAGGGGTGATGCAACCGGGCCAGTATTTGCAAGGATCTGATAAGGCAGACTAGAGAAGAGAAATACACAATGGCTGCCTTGAAGAGCGTGTAAAGCCTGGTAAAATCTGAGAGGTCTGATCCAACCAAGAAGCAGTTGGGAGAATGCAGAGTTACATATACAGTTCCAGCAAAGGAACCTCTTGCTAATTGAGCCACAGGAGACCCTGGTGGGACCCAATCCCAAGGAGCCTAGTGGTGAGGTGGTCTGCAAATAGGCTGGCTGAGCAGTGCATGTGACATAGAGATAGCTCCTCAAGGGTATCCCCCTCCTTTACTAGATGGCCTCAAGTCATTTGGCACCCAGATTTATCCAGGCACCTTCACTGGGAAATCTGAACTCTAAGAAACGGAGCTAAAAGGAAGACTCTGGGAAGCAGGCGCCAGTACACATTCTTCCCAAATAATAACATTTCAATGGGGATTCAGAGCCAGGGGCAGAATTCAGAAGACTGCAGAACTATCCACATGTTTTTGAAGTCAAAGATTGGTGAGTGTTTAATTCTTTCTGTTCTTGTTCACTACGAGTGGGACAGGTGGAAGTAAAGTAGTGTGGGGTGAAAGGTGGAGGAAGAATTAGATAAAATCGCTGATGGATGATCTGCTCTGGAAAGCGTCTATTCTCTTGGCCTTCCAGTTGTGGAATATAACATTCCATGTGTATTTTGAACCAGAATGCAGATGGGGAGGCGGATCAGGCTGAAAGCCAAAGAGATTCATTATATGACTGTGTGTTGCGCTTGAGAATTACAGTCAAGGTCTGCAGATGGCCAGCTCTCCTCCCGATGTCCTACAGAGAGCCAGGCTTCTCAGTGGCGCTTACCCTGAGGGGATGGGATTTGGATCTTCTATTTCTGAAAAAATTCCATGACTCCTGAGCACCAGAGGTAACCAAATTGCCCCTTTAAGAAACTTGTTAACACCGGCTGGCCCTGGGGAGCAGAACCACTGGAGGCTGAGTGGGAGGGAACTACTTTTTCTTCTTCCTTGTATGTCTCTTAGATGAAACAAAAAGAACACATACCTCCGGTCACCCCACCCTGCTTCTTGAGGATAGGAAAGCAACCTGGGGCCAATTTCCCCACTCAAGACTGTAGGGTTAAGGTGGAGAGGAGAGCTAGAAAAGGGATCTAAAAATCAGGGTTGTGGGGCGCCTGGGTGGCTCAGTCGGTTAAAGGTCCGACTTCGACTCAGGTCATGCGTGATCTCGCGGTTCGTGGGTTTGAGACCCGCGTGGGGCTCTGTGCTGACAGCCAGCTCAGAGCCTGGAGCCTGTTTCAGATAATGTGTCTCCCTCTCTCTCTGACCCTCCCCTGCTCACGCTCTCTCTCTCTCTCAGAAATAAATAAAACATTAAAAAATTAAAAAGATAATAAAATAAAAATAAACGTTAGGGTTGTAGTGGAAAATCTTGACCAAAAGGCAGAGAAGTGTGATCCTGAACCAGAAAACAAAGCTGTTTTACCAGAGTAACAGAGGAGAGAGAGCAACCTGGCAGAGAATAAACAGAGGTGTATAATAAACGCCAAGGACAAGAGCCTGGGGGATGATGATGGCTGGATTCTTGAGACTACAGGATTAGGAGCTCAGGAAGCCTGGGTGGTAAGGTACAGTTCAGGGTTAAAATGTGTGTTGGCAATAAAACAGATTTGGTGGGTGGACAAGAAGGGATACTGTTTTAGGAGAACTCTCACGTCTGGGAATACTGCTAGGAGAGCATGGTCTGGCTTGGGATTTAGTGATTCTGAGCAGCCATGTATGGGTGGTTTGCTGTGTTATGACATAAATTTTACTTCTCCAAATCTGAGCCATTTTAAGGTCTATTATCATTTCATTGAATATTTTCCAGGAAGCCTCGCAAATGGGCAGTGGGGTCAGGTAGTGCCATAGTTTGACCTGACTAGTACTCAGCACAAGATCTAAAGTAAAGCATTAAGTCCTTTTCATTATAGATACTTGTAACAATTTGAATTCACTCTTGATTACCTGCTTCCAGTAGCTGTGTCCAAACCCTGTCTGGGCCACCATTGCTTCTGGCACCCTATACTCCAGCATGGTCTTGGTCCAGTGTCTTTGGAAGGCTCATTCCAGCCCTGTTTACAGGACAGGAAAGAGTCCAGAAATAAGTTCTCTCAGGTTGGAGATATTGCCTAGAGATACTGTTGTAGCAACCTGGCCCTGGCCGAGGAACATACGATTCTTCAACAATTACCAATGAGCCTATCAAGGATTAATATGAGGTTCAGTCCCAAAGTTGCAATAGCCAGGTATGGGGCCTTTGTTCCAGAAATGCAGTGTCCCTGGTGGCAAGTGCTTATGGGGAACCCAGAACCTCTTCTGATGTGGAAGACGTAACGGACCTAAAACAGAGTGTCTACAAATTGCTAAGTAGGTAGAAGTCTATGAGCTGTTGTTTGGTTTAAGAGTTTTCTTGCACAAGATCTTTCATTTGTGGGATAAGGTCTAGGTTTCAGGGTGTCTCAAAACTGACAGGGAACTTGCCATTTTTTGAAGAGGATAGAGACAGTGAAAGAACAGAACTAAAAATAACTATGTTGAATAAATAAGTACGGGGTTTCTCTCAACCAATATGGTTTACTAATTTACTAGTTCAATAATAGGAGCTTTGCATGTGAAAATCCTTGGGTAAAACACAGACACTGGCTACTCCTGTGAAATGCTGTTTCTAACCGTCTTCCACTGCACCTCCATTAGGCGTTTCTGAGATGTCTCCAGTCTATGTGGTATTACTTGGAATCCACTTGGGAAAAGTTCCACTGCATAAATCCTGGCAGAGAGGCAGAAAGACACAAAGGAGTACGAACTTGCAGACTGCTTTTTTGAGGGGGTCTGATGGAAAAATTAGATAATCAAATAAGTGATCAAATTGCTCAGGAGAAGCAATTTACAAAGTAATGGCATAGTTAGGGCAGAGGAGGGGAAGCAAGTTATCCCAAATTGTTCATCTTCTGCAACACTATTATCTTCCTCCAGACTTTGCTATCTCAGCATCATTTTCATACTGATGAAGGTTTGAAGCCTCAAGCTGTTTCACCTGCTTGGGAAGCTTCCCTTAATTTCCTGGCCTCCTGTCTCACCCTTCCTATGGATCCAGTTCTGGAATTATCTCATCTGGAAGTGCACCCTCCCTGTGGTGATGATGTTTTATAAGTTCACATTTTCAATGCCCAGCAGTATTTTAAAAACTTCAGGTACTCAAAAAACACCAGACAGTGTTGGCATTCATTAACTCGTTTTTTGGAAAACAGGCAGCTGTGTGGGAATCAGTGCACAGGCAGCAGAGTCCCTTAATTCAAAGTCTAGAGTATCCTCGAGTCTTCCTCCTCACACATCACAGCTTGGACCTGGGTCTCCTCACTTATATTTTCTAGGACCAAATCCTCCTCTTCCAGAGGAGGAGAGGAGATAGCCAAACAAGTGGGGGTGCAAAGCATGGCACTAAGGAAACAAATCCAGATCTTCCGTGAGAGACAGGTCTGTGAGCAGATTAGGGGAGGGCAACCCCTCCATACTGAGGGGCTCCCATGGAGTCATTTGGGCTGGATATGCCCTTAGCATTGCTCACTAGGTCGGCATGTACCTTCTGTACCATACCTCAGGTCCTGCCTGTAAAGCAGGCTGGAGCTGTAGGCCTTCTTTTGGGGTCCTCCCAGAAGAATATGCCTTCCTGAGCACAGAAAGACCCCAGGGGGTACAGTTCCCACCTTTTAATGGTATGATCCCCTGAGGCAGAATGCTGAGCACCCAGGACCAGGAGAGCAACCACAGCTAAGGTCTGGGCAGCAAGGAGATTCGAACTTGTTAAGTAAAAGTTCTAGAACAAGCCAGGAGCAGAAGTCAACAGCCAAGTTCTTCAAAACTGGGAGATGGCCCAGCAGTCCAGCAAGAGTCACTAGGAGGGCTGTGACATGTGGGAAGGGATGGTAAAGACTGAAAATGGAGGAGTGCCAAATGAAGGTGCCTAACTGTGAGGCAGTTTTCTACCTCAGGCTCTGCGACCTCACATTCCTTTCACCATGGTGTGAACCAGTCCTGAGCTGCTCTGGTGGGAAGACTTGTTGATGAGGAAACCTGTAGAAGCTGGCTGGTGGGGAAGTGGTTCTGGGGATGAGATACAGGCAGAGGTATTTCCCCACCAGCTTCACATTGGAGATGGGTCCATGTTTCAGAACTTGTCATCTTTTTCCCTACACATGAGCAATTTTTCCTAGTTTCCTTTGAGAGATCAGACCGACAGTCTAGTTTCCCAGGCTTAGGTTCGTCCTTCAGAATACCTGTTACAACTTTCGCAGACACTTTTCTCATATTCAAGTTTTCTTTCAGAATGAGCCTAACAGTTTCTTTATCTAAATTTAACTCTTCGGCCATCATCCTCACCGTCAACCGCCGGTTTGAACAAACCAAGTCCTTGACCTTCTGAATATTTTCATCCGTCCGGTGGGTGACTGGACGGCCACTTCGGGCGTCATCTCTAACATCTTCCCGCCCTTCTTTAAACCTTTTGTGCCAGTCGAAAACTCTGGCCCTGGACATGACTTCATCCCCATAAGCTTCTTTTAAAAGGTGGTGGGTCTCACTTGCAGACTTGTTCAATTTGACGCAAAATTTGATACTAATCCTTTGTTCTAGATAGCGGTCACTCATTGTGGCACTTAAACAACACGGGAGCGTTAAGATCACAACTGTAAGGGAAGACTGAGAAACCGATCTCTACAGGGCTGCAAGTGGAATCCTGTCGTTATTAATACTCCTCTAGAAGCCTCACCAGGGAGGAGTAATTGCTTTTCTGAGTTTTTGTCCCTCGCCTTCCGGATGGAGGCTGGGGAGGCCTGTCCTGAGAAGCTCACAGGGCCAAAGAGAAGCTGCAGGGCTGGGGAAAATGAAACCTACGCGTCTCCGTCCAACTTGTGCATGCGGATCTGCCAAAAGTATGCCAATCTGTCAGAAAGGTCTTCCCGATTCCGCGGCCCTTAAGAGTGTAAGGCGATTCCTGCAACAGAGGCCTAAGTGGTGGCAACGTAAGCAAGCAAGGAGAGACGCACCGGGGATATAACGTGCAAGCTCGCCCCAGATCTGCAAAAACCCGCGCAAGCCAAACCTACCGAAGGTGCCGGGGGGCTCGCCAGCTCTAGAGTCCCGGGAGACACGCCCGCATGCGCATTACCCTCTCCTCGCCGGGTAGGTTGTGCGCAGGCGCACTGCGGCAGCCCTAGCCAAGCCTCGCCTCCACCCCGCCACACCCGGGCCGGCGCGTCTCTTTGCGCGTGCCCGCCAGCGGAGAAGTCGGCGGAAAGGAGGGGGCGGGGGAGGAAGGTTGAGAGAAGAGAGGGCACCCCCGGGCGCCAGGGTGCATTGTGGGAAGGAGGCGGCAGCGTCCCGGGCGGGCGGGAGGTGCACCAGCGGCAGCGGCGGCGGCGGCGGTAAATCCTCCCGGCCGCTCACAGCACTGTGGAGCCGCGTCCCCAGCCCGGCCTCGGACCGCGGCGCCCCTCCTGCCCCTCGCGGCTTCTCGCCCGCCGCCCCTCCCCCGGGCGCGCCGGCCTCGCCGAGCCGGCCGGCCGGCCTGGCTCCCCTCCCCGGCCCCGACGGGCGGGCGGGCTGCCCTGAGGAGGCGGGGAGGGGAGGGCTGGGCCGGCTGGCTGGTGGGCGACGATGCCGAACTTCTGCGCTGCCCCCAACTGCACAAGGAAGAGCACGCAGTCGGACCTGGCCTTCTTCAGGTTCCCGCGGGATCCTGCCAGGTAAGCGGCGGCCGCGGAGCCCGCAGCCCGGGGCCCACCTCCGCGATGTGCACTGCCAACCGCCGGCTCCGGGGCTGCGTGGGGAGTGGGCCACGGTCGTGGATCCCCACCTCGGTCCGAGGTGGGGAACGGGCCTGGAGCAGCCGGCCGCGGGGCGCCCGGGGACCCCGGAGCACGTGCGCCAGCGGGGGCTCGGCGCCGAGGGCACCACCCGGAACGAAGAGGCGCCTGGGGCGGCGCGCAGGCGGGATGAGCCGGGTTCTCGCCCCGGTCAGCTTGCGGGGTGACCTCGGGCAGGTCCCTTTCCTCTCTAGGCTTTAGTTTCCTCAGCTGTCAAAAGAGGGACTTGGATTCTATGGTTGTAGTCACCCCCCGAGGCCCTTCCCTCTTCGTGCCATTATCCCTGAGACAGTGTTTTCTTTTTAGAGTCCGGTCACCTTCTTTGATCTGTTCAAGTCACGATTACTTCCTCCATCGGATGTGTTCGTGGTTCAAATTCTGGCTCTAACCGTTACTCATTGTCTCACTGGGTTAATAATGGGGATAACGGAGGGCAGGGTTGGGGGGGGGGATACGCCTGTAGTCTTGGGAATTGGTATTGAAACGCCTTCCTTGAGTTAACCCACACGCTCCGACTTCTCATTAAAGAGTAGTGGAGTTGGGACTGTGAAAGTCGAAGAATTTTCCTTGGCCTCTCTTGTTGATTCGTTCATTTCAAACCAGTACTTAACTATGTGCCGAGCACTGGTGGAAATTCAGATGTGAATGAGGCAGTGTCGCTCCCTGCAGAAAGCTTCGCAGTCTGTTAAGGAGACAGGTACAGAGGCGGCGATTATAATATAGTGCCCTTTTTATTAGTTCCACAAGTATTTATTGAAGGCCTACTATGTGCTAGGCATTCCTCTGGGAGTATACAGATGAACAACTCAAAGTCCCTGCTTTCATGACGTTTACATTCTAGCAGGAAAATAGACAAATAAATATGTAAATACAGTACATTATATGGTGATAAATACTATGGAGAAAAGGCAAAAGTTGGGGGGGTTGGAGAAATGAGCAGGGAAACACAATTGCTATTTTAAATACAGTGATCAAAGGAGATCTCACTAAGAAGGTGAATTTGAGCAAAGATCAGAAGTAGGTGAACAGGCCAAACCATGGAGGTATCTAGCAAAAGAGCATTCCATTCTGTGGAAACGGTAAATGGAAAGTCAGGGCACGCATGTTACAGGTACAGCTGGAAGTCCTTGGACAGTAGAGCTGGTTTAAGGAAGGAGGGAGCGGGGGAAAATGAGATCAGAAAATTGTATGTGTTTGTATAGTAGGGGCAAATTGTGTAGGACATTGTAGGCCATATGAAGCACTACGGCATTTATTCTGAGACAGGAAGTCATCTGAGGGTTTAGAGCAGACAGACTATACTTTAAACGGGATGGCTGGCTACTTGTTAAATAGGCTGTAGGGAAGCAAAGGTGAGAGCAGAAGACCAGCTAAAGGCAATTGCAGTAATTCAGGTTAGCGGAGGAGGAGGTGCTAAGCTGTTGCATTTGATACATGTTGAAGGTGAAGCCGGCAGGATTTGTTAAATGGTTTAGATGTAGGAGGTAAGTGAAAAAGGGAAGTCAAGAATGACTCCCTTTTCTAACCTGAGCATTTACTGAGCTGTGGAAGACTGGGAGGAGCAGCTTTGGTGGAGGCATATTAAAAGTTGATTTGGGACATGTGAAGTTTGAGAAACTTGATTGATATGCAGGAATAGATGTTTTTATTCATACTGTATCCAGAAATGAACTCAAAATGGCTCATATTTAGATCAGTAACCTAAATATTTAAGAGCTAAAACCATAAAAAGATAGTCTGGAATTTAGAGACTTTCAGACTAGAGATTGTAAATATGGGTTGTTCCGAGTTTATAGAGGGTATTTAAACCCATGCTATGGGGTAAGTAAAGGAGTAGGTCTGAGGATTTGAGCCTTGGGGCATTCCTGGTACTTAAAATTCAGGGAGGTGCGGAAGAACTACCTCAAAGGAGTGAGGAATAGCTGTTGGGTTTTATGGGAACAGAGAAGAGGAGCATCTGAATCTGACTGGGCCTTACCCCATTAAATATTATCTTCCTTTTACCCAAATTTTAGCCCAAGGGCATTCCTGAGAGTATATTTCATTTGCATACTGAGGGCACCTCTAGTTGTTTCTGGACCATAGATCATGTGTATCCATATACTGTAGAGAATGCTCTTTTCATTACACTCCTTACAGGGGAGTATGGCCTATAGGGGTGTACAGTCTCAAATTTGGAGTTTTTAGATCTAGTGCTGTCGTCCCCTTTGAGAATCTAACTGTACTTGAGAAACGATGTAGGCACAGTTTTGCATTCCACTATCAAGGTGTTCATGGACCCTTGAGGGACCTTGTGCATTCCTGGCAGGTGGGTCCTTGTTGCAACCCCTCCAGTGACTGTTCTTAGTGAAGAGACGCTTAGAGATGTTATAAAGCTTTGGCCCTTTTTTCTTCCTTGTATTGAGTGAGAAATATGCCTCCCTATAATTTATGCTTTGGAGATCCTAGTTTTGTTCCCAGGGTCACATTGAGCAGCTCTCTGCCTTTTTCTGTGTCAGAGCCCTTTAAATATTTCAAGACCAAATTATGAACTTCTCTTAACTCTTTTAAACACCTTAGTGAGATATAATTCACATACCGTCCACTTAAAATGTATGTTAAATGCATTCTTAATATACATTATACATTTTAATGTACATTATATTATTTAGTATATATTACATTGTTAACTTTTATAGATTTGATAAAATACATAACGTAAACTTTGCCATTTTAACCATTTTAAGTGTATAATTCAGTGACATTAATTACATTCACAATGTTGTACAATTACTATTAATTTCCAAAGCTCTTTCATTACTCCAGGCAAAAACTGTAACCATTAAGCAATAACTCCTTTCCTCCCCTGGCACCCTATTCGCCCCATTTTGAGTCTCCATGAATTTTTTAAAAAAATTTTTTGGTGGGGCGCCTGGGTGGCTTAGTCGGTTAAGCGTCCGACTTTCGCTTAGGTCATGATCTCGCGGTTCGTGGGTTCGAGCCCCGCGTCGGGCTCTGTGCTGACTGCCAGCTCAGAGCCTGGAGCCTGTTTCAGTCTGTGACTCCCTCTCTCTCTGACCCTCCCCTGCTCACGCTGTCTCTCTCTCTCTAGAAATAAATAAAACATTAAAAAAAAAATTTTTTTTTTAGTAATGTTTATTTATTTTTGAGAGAGAGAGAGAGAGAGAACATGAGCAGGGGAGGGTCAGAGAGAGAACAAGACACAGAATCAGAAACAGGCTTCAGGCTTTGAGCCATCAGCACAGAGCCCTATGTGGGGCTTGAACCCACTGAGACCATGACCTGAGCTGAAGTCGTAGGCTTAACCAGCTGAGCCACCCAGGCGCCCCCAGTCTCCATGAATTTGTGTGTTTTGTGTATTTCATGTAAATGGAATCATATAAGTGTTCTTTATATCTGGCTTATTTTAGTTAACATAATGTCATCAAGATCCTAACTTTTTATCCAAACCAAGTCTTTCCATACTAAGGATTTCAAATTCTTCTGTATTTGATAGTTTCTTCTTTACTGTGCCCGGAGTTCATTATAATAAAGAAATGTTTTTCAGAGGTGTGTATTAAGTTACTAACAGTATTTTTAGGGATATTATTTATAATTAGGTTTTTTTTTCTGTAAATGAGTCATAGGGAAGGTTGATAAAAGGTGACATTGCCAGACTGTCTATTCTTAAAAAGTAATTTGTTGAATAACAGTAAAGAGAAATATATTTAATGCTAGTAAATAGTACATTTCCCATTTATTATTTTTGTCTGTCTTTCTTTTTTAAGTAATTTGTTGAATAACAGTAAAGAGAAATATATTTAATGCTAGTAAATAGTACATTTCCCATTTATTATTTTTGTCATTTTGTTATTTTTTATTGTTATATTTTAAAGATTTTGTTTTAAGCAGTCTCTACACCTGACATGGGGTTCGAACTCAAAACCCTGAGATCAAGAGTCACATGCTCGGCTGACTGACCAAGCCAGGTGCCCCATTTTCCATTTGTTATAAATTCCATGGACACTTTTATAAACAGCTATTTGAAGTAATTTAAAATTCAAAAGTGTAGTCAATAGGGGCGCCTGGGTGGCTTAGTCAGCTAAGCGTCCACCTTTCGCTTAGGTTATGATCTCCCGGTTCGTGGATTTGAGCCCCACGTCGGCTCTGTGCTGACAGCCAGCTCAGAGCCTGAAGCCTGTTTCAGAGTCTGTATCTCCCTCTCTCTCAGACCCTCCCCTGCTCACGCTGTCTCTCTCTCCTAGAAATAAATAAAAATATTTTTTAAAAAGTGTAGTTAATAAAGGGGGCACAATGTGGAATATCAAAATAAAGTACCTTTTATTGATTTAGAAACAGTGGCATTAATGTGCTTTTTATTTTTTTATTTTAATTTTAGTGTGTTTTAATAGTTGACACACAATGTTAAACATTAGTTTCAGGTGTACTACTAGTGATTCAACAAGTCTATGCATTATGCTGCTGTCCCCACAACTATAGCTACCATCTGTCACCCTGCAGTGCTGTTAGAATACTATTGACTATATTTCCTGTGCTGTACCTTTTATCCTCATTACTTATTTATTCATTTTGCTTTTTAACTATAAAATAATTTAATCAACTCACCTTAGGGAGGTAGTATGGAGATCATAGATCATTTAAAATTAAACTTAAAATTTATTTATCAAAAACTTTTTTTCAATGTTTAATTATTTTGATAGAGAGACAGCATGAGCAGAGGAAGGACAGAGAGGGAGACACAGAATCCAAAACAGGCTGCAGGCTCTGAGCTGTCAGCACAGAGCCCAGTACAGGGCTCAAACCCATGAACTGCGACCTCATGACCCATGAGGTCATGACCTGAGCTGAAATCGGATGCTTAATTGACTGAGCCACCCAGGGTCTCCTAAAGTTAAAATTAAAAAACAACAACAACAAACCTGCCTAAATCTGGTTTGCCCTGGGATGGCTTAACTAATGCCAAGGCTTGGCAGGAACCTGGGGGCAACTCATAGTGGAGCTCATCTCCAGACTAGGTGAAGGTACAAGTAGAGCTAATGAATTGCTTCTGTTACAGTGAGCTGAGCAATTGAAGCCCTCTTTTTCTTTCTCAGGCAGTTCACTCTAACTCACCCCTAAGGTGATGAGGTCTTCTAAGTTTTTTTTTTTTGGCAATTTAATCAGAGTTAATTAAGAGTTGATATACTCTGCCTTGTAACAATGTAAAACAGTGATTTGTTTTTTGGGTACTCTTGAAGACCCTTTCAAGGAGTCCACAAAGTAAACACTATTTCATAACAACACTGATGTAATTTGCCGTTTTCATGCTCATTCTTTAGGGAGTGTACAGTAGGGTTTGTGAGGGGCTACATAACATAGTAATGTCATTGCTCAATGAGTTGTATGTTGTATTTTCTAAGTATGATTATATAAATGCCAGTGTTTGTAGACCTTTTCTTGGACATGAGTGAGATAAACCTGCCATTTGAAGGGAAACAATTGACGTTCAAGCAGAAGTTAGAATTTTGGAAAATTTATATGCACCACTTTGAGCTTGACAGCTGTCTAAAACTTTTCTAATGAGATCAGAGGTGACATTGATAAATGTGACTTTTAAAATAAATTGTGTAATGGTGATTTACATAACTCACTGAACTGGTATTTTCCAAAGTGACCAATTTGTGATTTTACAAAGACATGCACAGATAAAAGTTCTATTCAAAGTGTAAAATGCACCAAGATGGATTTCAATGTAATAGAGTGACAAAGCTCATTGGTCTGGTTTCAGATTCCACATTGCAACTCACCTTTAAGAAACCACTACTTGTGGAGTTTTGGTGTAGTGTCAAAGAACATCCACAGTAATATGGGTAAGGGAGGAACATTTTGATTACCTTTTTTGCCTGCATAGCAGTGTGAGGCCAGATTTTCTTCAGATACTTCAACCAGAACCACATGTGACAACAGATTAAGCTAGACATTAAGATTTGCAGAGATGGAAAATAATGCTCTTCTTTTCGCTAAATGTTTTTTTGTTTTGGAAAATGCAGTTCTTTTTCTTCTTCTTTTTTTAAAGTTTATTTAAGTATTTTAAGAGAAAGCGCGAGGAGGGGTGGGGGAGAGAGAATCCCAAGCAGGCTCTGTGCTGTGCTGAGTAGAGCCTGATGCGTGGCTTGAACTTAAGAACCACAAGATCATGATGTGAGCTGAAAGCAAGTGTTGGCCACTCAACCGACTAAGGCCCCCAGGTGCCCCAAAACTTTTTAAATTTTAATGAAACAGTTAACTAGTGTTCCTTGAAATATGTTTTTGGAAATGCGTTAAGGAGACTATCAAAGGGAAAAATAAAAAAAACAACAAAAAGGCTGAATAGTACTGAAAGGGTGATTAAGATGAGACTGGAAAGTGACCATTGTATTGGCAGGGTGGAAGTCATTCATAATCCTGAGCAGTTTCAGTGGAAAAGGGATAAAGCAGAAGCCTCCTTGGAATTGGATGAGGAAAGAATGTGATATAAGAAAGTGGATACAGTGAAAATGGGCTCTAGTTTTGCTGTGTAGAGGATCCAGGTTAAGGGAATTATTTAGATGGGAGATACTAGGATGTGTTTATATTCATAATAATATAGTAGGATAAATACAGGATGTTGAGAGACCATGTATAGAGAAGAAGAGGAGTCTTCTCTATTTGTGTTTGTATACATACTCATCCACATATATATACATACCTGAATCAGACAGTTTCCTTCAAGAAAAGATGTTTAAGCTATAATCCTAAGGCTGATCTTTGCATAGGCTTTCCTTACCCAGGGAAGTGAGAAAAGACAATAGGATACTAGGGTGAATAAACAGCATGGGGAACAACCCTAGGATAGAAGTAATCACAGTGCATTCATGGAACTGAAGTAAGGCATGTAAGGGGGCCAGAGTAGAAGAGTGGTTTGATATGAAGATTGGAAGGTAGACAAGGTCCAGATTGTTCAGGGTCTTATGACAGGTGAGGAATTGTTTCTTTATCCTAAGAGTCAGGAGAAGCCACTAAAGGATCTTAAGTGGGAAAGACATTCTGAAATTGGATCTGTAAAACATTTACTCTGCAGGGGCACCTGGGGCTCAGTTGGTTAAGTGTCTGACTTTTTTTTTTTTTTAATGTTTCTTATTTATTTTTGAGAGAGAGCGCAGAGCAAGCGAGCAGGGGAGGGGCAGAGAGAGGAAGACACAGAATCCGAAGCCGGTTCCAGGCTCTGAGCTGTCAATACAGAGCTTGACACAGGGCTTGAACCCACAAACCATGAAATCATGACCTCAGCGGAAGTCAGATGCTTAACTGATTGAGCCACCCTGGTGCCCCAAGTATCTGACTCTTGATTTCAGCTCAGGTCATGATCTCACCATTTATGAATTCGAACCCCACATCTGGCTCTGTGCTGACAGTGTGGAGCATGCTTGGGATTCTCTCCCTCCCTCTCTCTCTGTCCCTCTCCCACTCATGCTCTGTCTCAAAATAAATAAACTTAAAAAAAAAAACCACCTCAAATCTTTAAAACATTTACTGTCGGCATGTAGAAGGGGTTAGGTAGAGAAAGCCAAAAGACCAGTTTGGAAGTTAGATGGATTCGGAAGTCACTCCACCTTCTAAGGAAAAAGACTAGAGTCTGGAGTACACGGCACAGAACAATGAAAGGGAAATCTAGGGAAGGAGAGACAGTGGTAAATTTGAGAGATGATTATACATGTGCCTAAAAGCATCCAAGAGTGTGTGTGTGTATACATAAACATATTCATGTACATACATGTATATATGTAAAAAAAATTGTAGTCACAAAAAACTTTAATAACTTAATTGGTGTAAAACATATATACATGACACAGATGGTCACCAAATCATAAGTGTATGGCTTGTTGGATTTTCACAGTGACATGTCCATGAAACCTTTGCCCAAATTAAAAAATATATATATATTACTAGTATCCCAAATTCCCTCTACTCTGAGGCCCCCTCAGTCATTATCCCACTCTTCCTAGTCAGAGTCACTGTCTGACTCGACACAATTAGATTAGTTGGTTACTAAGAATAAGGGACAGGGGTGCCTGGGTAGCTCAGTCGGTTGAGCATCTGACTTTGGCTCAGGTCGTGATCTCACGGTTCGTGGGTTTGGGCCTTGCGTCGAGCTCTGTGCTGACATCTAGCTCAGAGCCTGGAGCCTGCTTCAGATTCTGTGTCTCCCTCTCTCTCTGACCTTCCCCTGCTCATGCTGTCTGTCTCTCTCTCAGAAATAAATAAAACATTAAAAAAAAAAAAAAAGAATAGGGGACAGTGAAGCAATCTTTTATCGATATATGACATATGTAGAAAAGAGTTCAATTTTAGTAGACTGGAGCTTGATGAATTTTTTTAATGTTTATTTAAAAAAAAATTTTAAATGTTTAATTTATTTCTGTGAGAGAGAGAGCATGAGCAGGGGAGGGTCAGAGAGAGAGAGGGAGACACAGAATCTGAAACAGGCTCCAGGCTCTGAGCTAGCTGTCAGCACAGAGCCCAATGCGGGGCTCAAACCCACGAACCATGAGATCATGACCTGAGCCAAAGTCGGACACTTAGCTGACTGAGCCACCCAGGCGCCCCCATGTTTATTTATTTTTGAGAGAGAGGGAGACAGAGGATCCCAAGCAGGTTCTGCACTAACAGTGCAGCCCTGATGAGGGGCTCAGAGTCACGAACTATGAGATCATGACCTGAGTTGAAATCAGTATTTCTTGATTAGCTTAACCAACTGAGCCCCCCAGGCCCCCCAGAATTTGATGAACTTTTATAACATGAATACCCAGGTAATGTTTGAGATATAGAACATGTTTCTACCCAGAGAAGCCCATGGAGATCGAGTGCCTAAAGTGTTTATTGGCATCTGGTCACATAGACATGCTCTGCCTAGCATATACTAAAGCTCTAGATTCCCAGAAGGAAGGCCGATGTTCAGTATGAATCATACTGTTGCACAGCCTAAGCACGATGAGCCACCTTATCAGTTAGGGAAAGTTTATGTCAGTGTAGGGAACTACTTGTTAGCCACATTTCCAGGCATGAACCAAAAGGCCATTCTTACAGTCAGGCCTTTATGAGAATAGCAGTCTTGGGCCTGCTACCATTAGCTTTTTCCCTGCATAATCACCATAGGTGAGTTTTGCCTATTCTTAATTTTTTAAGTTTATTTATTTAAAGTAATCTCTATACCCAACATGGGACTCAGACTCAAAAGAGTCACATGTTCTTCCAACTGAGCCAGCCAGCCAAGTTTTGTTTATTCTTGAACTTCATATAAAAGGAATCATAGCATGTACTCTTGGCTTATTTTGCTCAACATATTATGTTTGAGATCTAGCTAGTTCATTCATTCTCGTTGTTAAGTAGTATACCACAGTTTATGCTCTTTACTGTTGACAGAGTTTTTTCACTTATCAATATTTGGTATTATCTCTTTTGCACTGCAGTCATTCTTCCAGGTATGTGGTAATATTTTTGTTGATGGTTTTTATTAGTATTTCCCTGATGAAATGGGGCCCTTTTTTTCCCATGAACATTTTTTCATGTGCCATCTGGATAACCAATTTTTAAAAAATATTTGTTTATTTTGAGAGAGAGGGAGGGAGGAAGGAGCGGAAAGAGAGGGAAACAGAATCTTAGGCAGGCATCGCGCTGTCAGCTCAGAGCCTGATACAGGACTTGAACCCATGAACTGTGAGATCACAACCTGAGCCAAAATCCAGAGTCCGTCATTTGAGCAACTGAGCCACCCAGGCACCCCCATCTGGATAACCTTTTTATTGTAAGTTACTTGTCCGAGTCTCTTGCCCACTTTTATACTGGGTTGTCAGATTTATTTGCAGGAGTTCTAAAGACATGTTGGATAGGAGTCTATTGTTGGATATATGTATTGCAGATACCTTCTTCCATTTTGTAGGTTGCCATTTCACTCTTAAATGGCTTCTTTTAATGAAAAGTTATTAACTTTAAAGAAGACAAATTAGGGATGCCTAGGTGGCTCAGTCGGTTAAGTGTCTGACTCTGGCTCAGGTCATAATCTCACTGTTATGAGTTTGAGCACCACATCGGGCTCTGTGCTGCAGCTTGGAGCCTGGAGCCTACCTCGGATTCTGTGTCTCTCTCTCTTTGCCCCTCCCTTGCTTGTGCTCTCTCTCTCAAAAATAAATAAATAAACACTAAAAAATAATAAAATAGCCAAATTAATTCATCTTCATGCTTTCCGTTGCCGCCTTTAAATTATCTTTGTGCCTAGGTAATGGAGATAGTCTCCTGTGTTATCTTTTAGAAGCTTGTTTTACTTTCCCTAGTTAGATCTACAGTCTAATTGGTATTTATTTTTGTGTATATGATGTAGAAGTAGGGGTCAGATTAATTCTTTTTCATATGGTTATTGAATTTACTTAGCACTATTACATTTTTTTTAAAGTTTATTTTGAGAGAGAGAGAGAGGAAGAGGAAGAGAGAGAATCCCAAGCAGGCTCTGTGTTGTCAGCATGAAGCCCGATGTGGGGCTGGATCTCACAGACTGAAATCATGATCTCAGTCGAAATCACGAGTTGGACACTTAACTGAAAAACTTTTGTCTTCACTGCTGTGCAGTGCTACCTTTGTCTTAAGTGGCGGTAGCTCTCCATTTTGTTTCCTTGTTTTAACCTTGTACCAATACCACACTGTCTTACTAATAAAGCTTTACAGTAAGTCTTAATATCTGATAGTGTCTGTCTCACAATTATCTTAACTATTCTTGGTCCTTTGAATTTCTGTATAAAAAGTTTTAGAATTGTTATTTCTCTCTCTCTCTCCCTCCCCCCCCCCACGCACAAAAGAACTTGTTGGTTAAATCATTATTGAATTGAATCAGTAAATCTATTTACCGAGAATTGATATTTTAGAATTCAATGTACTAATCCATGAATTTATCATTTATTTAAGTTATTTTTAAAAAATCTTTTCCATTAGGGGTGCGTAGGTATTTCAGTCGCTCAAGCGTCCCACTTTTGGTTTTGGCTTGGTCATGATCTCATGGTTCATGAGTTAGAGCCCTGAGTCAGGCTCTGCACTGACAGCTCAGAGCCTGCTTGGGATTCTCTCTCTCTCTCTCTCTCTCTCTCTCTCTCTCTCTCCTGTCTTCCCCACCCCACTCGTGCCCATTCTCTCTTTCTCAAATGAATAAACTTAAAAAAATTGTTTTTTCAGTTAGAGGTCTTGCACATCTTTCACTAGATTTACTTCTTGGTGTTTGATATGGAAGACATAGATGTAGTTAACTGGACTTTCTGCCCAGTCTATTC
Organism: Proteles cristata cristata; assembly: GCA_017311185.1. NCBI lineage: Eukaryota > Metazoa > Chordata > Mammalia > Carnivora > Hyaenidae > Proteles > Proteles cristata. The sequence continues at coordinate 59,414 of JAESUZ010002326.1, forward strand.
TTGTTTGAATCTGAGTGCTTGTGGTATAGGAAAGATGTCTCCACTTAGTTCGGATATCATACAGACAACAGTATTCTGTATGGAAGGTCTTTAGAGAAGTAGGAATTAAAAAATAGCTGTAACAGTATGGCAAATTATTTTATAGTAAGACAGTTTTTATACTAAATATTTGGATGTTGAAAGATAAAAGTTTATGAAATAATATTGCACAGCTGTGTAAAAATATGGTTAAAATATGGACATCTTAGGCATCATTACTGTGTAGTAATACTTGGTTCAATGAAATGCTATACTATGTAGGTGTGGTTTTATTTTCAATTAGATAATCAACATTTTACCATGGTTTTACATATTGAGAATGGAAGGAATTAAATGTCAGGGTGTGTGTATGTGTGGAGATGTGATTATAAAATGATTGTGTTCAGATTTGTGACTATTTGTGACAAGTTTTATCCCTAGAAACTGGAGGAATAAAGGAAAGAAAAATCTAGTAACCTTTAGCAAATTACTTCACATGTCTGTGCCTTCATTTCTTCATCTGTGTAAGGGGGGTAATGTACCCCTTTTGGAAAGGACATGAAACAGTGCCTGGCTCATACTGAGTGCTTAGTATGCATCATCGTTGTTGTTGTTTGTTTTTCTGCAGATATCTGAGTACCAAGAGGGCATGAACTTGGTCTTGGTCACTATCTTTAGCACCTTCTGTGTACTAGATTGTGTAGGAACAATCCCTGCAGTCTTGGAGCTTACAATCTAGTCTGTACATATTGTAGATAATAAATTATATTCATAATATGGCAAATGAACACAGGCGTCATGCTCCTCCTGTAAGAAACTCTAATTATTTATAGAACATCTATTTACCGATTGTTTGCAATGACATTGTTGTTTCATATCCTTATTTTAGTTGAAATCCTGAGGGAGTGTTAGGCTGTTGATTTCATGTTTGTACAACTTTTTGCTTGAACCACTGATAATTGATTCCTCTCTGATGCTAGGATGTCCTGAGAATTGAAAGACTCAGGTTTAAGTTCTTGTTTTACTGCTGATTTTGTACATGACTCTAAACAAGTTATTTCTTAAACTTGTCGATAATTGAATGTATTAAGTGATTTCTAAGATTTCTTCCAGCTCTCGTTTTGTTATCAGTCGACTTCTCCAAATTACATTATATTCTGCAGGTAGAGGAGAGCAGGAATCCATTGTCCATAATATTTATTTGCCTTACAAATGAATACTAAAATTTAAATTGTTAGCTCATATTTCATAATTGTATTTTGGTTTTATTTATAGATGCCAGAAGTGGGTGGAGAATTGTAGGAGAGCAGACTTAGAAGATAAAACACCTGATCAACTAAATAAACATTATCGATTATGTGCCAAACACTTTGAGACCTCTATGATCTGTAGAACTGTAAGTAATAGAAGGGATTGAGTTTTTTTGTTTTCTCTCTTTCTCATTCACTCAGTATCTGGTTGAAAATATAAATCTTTATCCATTAACATTGGAATGAACCCTTACATCCCACCACTTTTTTAAAAAGATGAACACAGATTTGGAGCTGAGTAGTATCTGTTTTGTTCTTAAAAACCTGGTATTTTTTTTAACCCCTCTGTTTCTGATGTCCCATTCCTACTCAACAGAAGGTTGCCCTTTTATTTTTTTCCTCTTTTAAAAAAATTTTTTAATGTTTTTTTAATTTATTCCTGAGAGATAGAGACAGCGTGAGCAGGGGAGGGTCAGAGAGAGAGGGAGACACAGAATCTGAAGCAGGCTCCAGGCTCTAAGCTAGCTGGCAGTACAGAGCCTGATGTGGGGCTTGAACCCACGAACCGTGAGATCATGACCTGAATTGAAGTCGGATGCTTAACCAACTGAGCCACTGAGGCGCCCCAGAAGGTTGCCCTTTTACATTTCTTATGCAGCCTTCAGAAAATTTCTTTTTTTTTTTAAGTTTTTTAAAGAAAAATTTACATGATTATAAAAGTGTTTAAGGTAAAAGTTTGTGTTTTTATTTGGAGCAGCTTTTCCAGAGCTTTTTTTATGAGTGAAATCTGCATCAAGAAATGGAGCTCTTTGTTTTCAGGTACTGTTAGAACCAACCCTTAATTTTTATGTGCAAGTTACAACAAGAAGCAAATTGTATAATTAATGTGAAAATAATTTCTTTCAATAATTTGCAATTTCATATCAAACTTGGATCTCTCAGCCTTACTTCTGTTAACTGTGTGAATTTGGCCAAGTCACTTTCCCTTTCTGGGTCCCGAATTCTAATAAGGAGATTAAATTGGATAATTTCTGAAATCTCAGATTTTTAACCCTCTGTGATTCTATTACTGCTATAACTTATAAGAGACACAAGTAGGGCAGATTTGATTGAAATGAAGCAGATTTGAAACACTTTAAAAACTAGTTAGGGAGACACTTTTGTTAAATAATCTCTTGTTTAGGTATAACTAATGTATCATCTCAGATATTAGGATAGACATAAACTTGATTTGAAGATACACTATATATTGTTATGCAGCAATTTATTTTGATATTTTTTTCAGATACATTTTGCAGAGGCATCAGAAAACTAAAGAATGATTGGGTTATTTTATTTCTCAAAATTAATTGAAGCAGATACTTGTGAAGTCATTGGGAGGTGAGCCAATTCCGGTTCAACAGTTTAATCACAAATATTTGAGGGATATTTTTGCCTTGTTTTGTTAAGAGGGTAATAATGATCAACCAAAATAAGAGATTTTATATGTTTAAAAGGCAAACTACTTTTATGTTCTTGACATTAAGTGAAAATATCCCAAATTATTTTAAATACACAAGCCATATGCATTTTTATTTTAGTAATAAATATGGTGTCTTAATTACATAATTCCAATAAGATTGATGTGAGAAATGTAAAATTATAGTTCACTCATATTCTTGTTTAGTCAGAGCATAGGACAGAAAGATGAGCTATTTTTGCTTTTTAAATTTACACAAGATTCTTTAATCTTGAATATATTAATATAAATGCGAGAAAATGTTCTTTCTGCACATGGTATCTATATCTAAATGTTTGAGAGTTTTGACTTCATTAGTTTGGCATTGAAGGTCTCATCAGTAAACATTCATGGCTAGTTCAACCGAAACCAAATACTATCCTTGATACTAGAGTAAGATAACTGCTTTATGCTCAAACCTTAATTCAGCAGTTGAAGATTAGATATTGATACTGAGTTAAAACTATCATGTACATAAATTGAATATAGCTCTTTTTGGCATGTGTACTTAACAAATAAATATTTCTAAAAAGTAACATGTTTTTAAAATCATGTTCTGCGTTTTGGTCTGTAATTTGCTTTATAGTAAATTGATGTGAATTTAAGAACTTCATTAGGAGTAATTTAACCCTCCTCCTTATTTAATAATTGGAAAGATATCAAGAGTTGGCTGTGTATGTTTGTGTTTGTTGTGACATGTTTGCTAAGTGGGAAAGTTGAGATGTTTGGGGTATAGCGTAGTTTTTGCTCCCTTCAGTGATTGTGTTGCTCATCAGTCTGATTCAGACTTCCTAATAGACTCAGGATAATTGGCCCAGCACTAGAAGCTGAGTGGCATTAAGAAATAGATTTTCTTTTTTTTTTTTTTTTTTAAATGTTTTATTTATTTTTAGGAGAGAGAGAGAGAGACAGACAGCGTGAGCAGGGGAGGGTCAGAGAGAGAGAGTCACAGACTGAAACAGGCTCCAGGCTCTGAGCTGTCAGCACAGAGCCTGACGCGGGCTCGAACCCACGAACCGCAAGATCATGACCTAAGCAAAAGTCGGACGCTTAACCGACTAAGCCACCCAGGCGCCCCAAGAAATAGATTTTCTTTATGTTTTCCAGAAGGCATAAGCATTGATCTAGAAAATGAATCTGAATAGAAATACTTCCCAAATGTGTTTAACAATTTTTAAATAAAACTTGAGATACTGTGTTCCCTTTAGTTATATGTTTTTTCTTCTTCTTATCCTAATCTTCCTTCCCTGGTTGAAAAAATATAGATAGGAGTTGTTATTTTTGTTTGGCATATACTTTAAACATGCTTTAGTAGTCAGCTTTGAAATACTTGCTGCTCCCAAGAAAGCTTTTTATTTTTTTAATTTTTCTTAAAGTTTATTTTGAGAGAGAGAGGGGAGGAGGGGATGGGAGAAGGCAGGGAGAGAGAGAATCAATCCCAAGCAGGCTCTGCACTGTCAGCTCAGAGCCCGACCCAAGACTCAGACTCATGAACTGTGAGATCATGACCTGAGCCGAAATCAAAAGTTGGATACTTAACCGACTAAGCCACCCAGGTGCCCCCAAGAAAGCTTTGTAAAAAGAAGAGTGTTTTGTCTTTATCAGTGCAGATCTGTGAGTAAATTAAAAGGCACTGTTTCATTGACTAGCTAGGGTGAACATATGCAGTTATTCATCTATTACTCTTCCTGTTAATAAAATTCTTGTCCCTATCTGACCTCTGGGTTGGCTGCTGAAGACTGTCAACATCTAAGTACGCATCTAGCTTCTAGCCAGGTTGGATTAAGTTAACAGGAATTAGGGTAGAGAATGGTCATCCTTCAATAATAAGAACATTAGAATTAGAAATTTAGAAATACCTAGTTTAGTGTTTGCAAAAATTTGATTATGTATATCATGGTGTGAATGAATTCAAGTCGCACATGAATCAGTTTTTATTTTAGGAGTTTCACAATATGTGTTAAAAATATAGCTCATCAAAATCATTTCATAGTTTTTATTGCCTGAGACAATGGTAACTTAAAAAGTGAGTGGATTATGTAAGAGTGCAGATGGTGGTATGCAAGTGTTATCATTGGTATATGAATAATTTGAATTTGGGAAATATGGTCTAGTTCAACACTAGAAATTTATTCAGAAGAGAAAACTGAGGTCCAAAAAGGGAAAGTATTTGGCCAGGATCTCACAGTGAGTAACTGGTAGAGTTTGGACTCGTTCCTAGGTCTCCTGGGTCCCAGTCCATCATACCTTGATACTTCTCAGTAATAGTAGTGACAGTAGATAGAACCACGGGGAAAGTAGGGAATAATTATTAAGAACATACAAAGGATAGATTGAGAAACTCGTGCCTGCTGTAGATTTGGTGGGCTCATGGAAGAGCAGAACAGATGAAGTAGCTGAGAGGATGAATTAGAAATATATATGCAGAATGCAAATATATTTTGTCTTTTTATGCTTACCGTGAACCCTGTTCCTTAATTTAAAATAGTAAGATTGCCAGAAGGGCAAATGCAAAAAGAGTTAGAAATAATAGCTGATCTGGATTGACATCATCCTTCTGCAAGTCTCTACACTTTAGAGCTGGAGTTGAAGGAGTACTGGGGAAGTCATTAACATAGCATTTTCTTTATGTATAATACATTCTTAAGGACTGTTTCTCAATTAACACATTTTTCTTTTTCAGAGTCCTTATAGGACAGTTCTTCGAGATAATGCAATACCAACAATATTTGATCTTACCAGTCATTTGAACAATCCACATAGTAGACACAGAAAACGAATAAAAGAATTGGTATGTCAATGTGCTTTTGGCTTTCCTACCCCCCCATAATAGTGTGAAATCAAAATATAGATGCATTTATGTTAAAATTGAACCCAAGTTATACTTTATTTCCAAAGGTAACATCGGAAATAAATGCTGTGGTTATCATTGAAGAAGCATGGATATAAGATGATTAGTATTTAAATTGGAAAGTCTTTCTCAAATTGAGCCAGTTGATACTCATCGATTTGGGCTAAGGTGTGCTGTTCATTAGAAAGGCCACTAGCACATTCCTGGGAACAAAACAGAACACTGCTTTTCCTTTTGTAGTGAGGAAAATGGAACTGAGGGATATTTCCAGAATTCAGCACAAAGGGATAAAGAAGGGGAAAGTATGAAAGTTAAGACATGGGTACTTTTACCTAGAGATAATGGTTCTGTCACTATTAAGTCCTGAGAGGGTTAGAGAAAGCTTTTAAATCCCTGTATATGGCATCATTTATGCATGTTTTCATGTTCCTTTGATACCCTTTAGTGCTAACAATTGAAACCTACCAGTTTTTTGTTGACATTTGGTGAACAAATTAAATTACTCAGGACTCCTCGGTCCATGACTTTCTGCCACCATTGCCACCAGCAAGACCCTTATTTTGTTTCTTATTTTTCCTCTATTATTTTCTTCTATTGCCATTCCCATTTTCTCCCCCTCCTTTTGGTACCCATGTTAGTGTATTTAACATTTATCTCATTTTCCTCATTTTTTCTTTGTTTACCTTTCATACTCAGATCTTTGATCCATTTGGGGTTCGTTTGTCTGGTGTTCAGTAGAGATCTAATTTATTTTTCTCCTTATAGAGGACCAGTTTTCTCAGCATGGTCTGTTAATCTGTCCTTTCCTTCACTGGTGTGAGTTTCCACCCCTGTCATATACCAGGATTCCAAATATGCAAAGCTGTTTCTGGCAGCTCTTTTCTCTTTATTGGAGAATGTGTTTGTTTACATATGTACCACTATTTACAACAGTACCACATATGTATTCCATTTATTACCATGGCTTTGTAATTTATCTTACTTTCAAATACAGTGGTTTCTTAACTCTTCTTTTTCAAAAATTGTCTTAGCTACTTGTGGACCTTTATTCCTCCATATGAATTTGAGAATTCTTTTGTCAAGTTCTCCTAGAAATTGCATTGGGTTTTCAACATAAATGCTTTGGATTGACGTTGTTACAATATTAATTAGTCCCATCCATAAACAGAAGAAAATAGCCTTCAAGTAGCAGCAGTCATTGACCAGACTAAGTACTAGTTCTTTGAAAACAGTATTTACATACTTTAAGGAGTGCAGAAAGTCAAAAATTTGAAAAAAAATTTGGGGTTTTGCTGCAGCTTTTTAAAAGAGGAAAATGTGTACACTCCTTAAATTACTGCCTAAATACATTATTATTTTTGGTGGTATAGATTATATATTCTGGATGAGATTGTTTCCAGCAGTTTTGAAGACTCTTTTTGGTTAATTTCTACCAGTCTATGGAGTTTTCTGTGAAGGTGACTTTATCATCTTCAAATAAGGACAAATTTGCTTCCTCTAATCCTCATAATTTTAATTTTTTCTGTTGCCTGTGTCACTGTTTAGTCAGGATCCCTAGAAGTGCTGTGTTGAACAGTCCCAGTAATGTCACAGATGGTATGCTTGCCTTGTTACATTAAGTGTGATGTTGTTGATACTGTGAGATAGGGGTTTTGTTTTGTTTTGTTAGAGAGTGTGTGTGAATGCAGGACAAGGGCAGAGAGAGAATCTTAAGCAGTCTCTCTGCTCATCACACAACCCAACATAGAGCTCAATCCCATGACCTGAGCCAAAATCAAGAGTCTGACACTCAACCAACTGAGCCGCCCAGGTGCCCCTGATATTGCCAGATAGTTTTTATCAAGTTAAGGAAATTCCTTTCATTCCCTTTTGGTCCTCGTATTCAGAATTTTTTTCAAAACTTGTTGAACTTACCAAAAGCTTTAACTTCATCTACTGAGTTCACAGTTTTTTTTAATGCAGTGAATAACTGATAGAGTTTCTGATTTGAACCATCTTTGCATTCCTCTGATGAACCCTAATTGATGGCAGTATATCTCCCTTCATTTGTTTGATTTAGTTGGTTAATACTTTATTTAGGATTTTGCATTTATAAGTGTTGTCCTGTAATTTTTTTTTTTTTATGTACTCCTCTTACCAGTTACGATATAAAGGTTCTGTTATTATAGAACTAGTTGGATAGCTTCCTTTCCTCTCAGATTTTCTGGAAAACCTTGTATAAGGTATATACTCTCTGCCCTTGAAAGTTAAACCATAAAACCATCAGAATGCTTGGGGTGGGTGAGGGAATATTTTGTTTGCCATTTTGATTTATTTATTGGTTTTCTCTTGTATTGCATTTGTTTTTAAGAATTTATGAACTGCATATAGGATTTTGGAGTGCTTGTGTTTTTCTCATCCTATGATTATTTTTAAAAAATTTTTTATAATGTTTATTTTTGAGAGAGAGAGGGAGGGAGAGAGAACAAGTGGGGAAGGGGCAGAGAGAGGGAGACAGGGAATCCAAAACAGGCTCCAGGCCTGAGCTGTCAGCACAGAGCCTGACGGGATGCTCGAACCCATAACTATAAGATCATGACCTGAGCCGAAGTCGGACACCCAACTGACTGAGCCACCTAAGTGCCCCTATCCTAAGATTATTTTAATAGTCTTTCCAAAGAAATCGTAGTGTTATCAATGATTGTTGCATTATGAGGTGTTTGGTTACGTCTTGATTTGAGAGATTTATTTTTTGGCTCTTTTTCTGGCTTCTTGAATGTTTAGCTCATATTTATATGTATTCACAGTTGTAAATGTCTAAGTGTGTTTTAGCTGTATTCCATAATTATAGACAAATATTGCTTTCATTGATTAGCCAGGAGTGTTTTGTAAATTCCCCCATTCCTTTAAGTTAACATAGGGTTATTTTGTTTTTAGTTTCCAGGCATGGGTTTATTTTTTAAAACTATTTTGTAGTATTAAGTTAGTAATGCATAGAGGATATTTGTAGTCTGTGTGATATTGATTCTTTCTAGTTTTTGCATTTGTTATTGCTATTGAAGTCTGATGCTAGCCTGATTCTTGTTACTTTTTAGATGATCTGCTTTTCTCCCTCAAAGTCTTTGGTATTTTTTACTTATATTTGACATTTTAAATTTTGCTAAACTGTGTCTAGCTGGTTTTTTAAGTTATCCAGACTGACATCTTTAAGTTCTGAGAAATCCTCAGTTTTTTTTTCTTCATACATTTATTTCCCTCTCTTGATCTGTTTTTCTGGGATGTCTCATAGATGAACGCTGGCACCACATTAATCTTCCAGTCAGCTTTCTTCTTAGTACTATGTACCAGGAGTGAGGAGCTCAGCCACTTCCCATCCTCTGGCTACCATTTTCCTCTATTCTGCCCCTTGGAAACCTCAAATACCTTAATGCAGACATACTGTTACAGCTCTGCCATCCTTGTAACTGTAGATCCTGGGATAAGGAGGGAATGTTCTAGACTGGCTAGCTTGCTGACGTTTCTTATTATCAGTATCGTGTTTCCATGCTGCCCAGCAGGTACCCTTCTAACTCCAGCTGCCACTGGTAGTGCTGCCTTCCTGCTCTGGACTAGTAATAGGGTGGGTTGTGGTTTAAGTATTCCAGTGGGTTAGAGGGAGAGAAAAGGATACAACTGGAAAGTTCTTGCTCCGCCTAACCCTGATGTGCTACTTGGCCCTCTATGCTGTATGCAACCGTTTCTCTTCTACACTGGCACTGTGGTACTTTCCGCTTCCCAGGGAATTCTTACAGCTTTTGTGTTAGCTTCTGGGATCCAGCAACTCTCTCTTACATGGCATCCCCCAGGAATAGATGGGAGGGGACATGATTTGTGACCCTTTGGATTTGACGCTAAGTGCCATCCTATACTTTCATGCCTTTTATTAGCTAGCAAACACTTGTAACCCAAAGTTATGATGATTTAGGTGTGAAGTAAGTTAAATGACGTATTCTTTCTTCTCTAGTATTTTTTTTAAGTTTATTTATTTTGAAAAAGAGAGAAAAGGAGGCGAGCAGGAAGAGAGAGGGGGAAAGAGAGAGAATCCGTGCTGGCAGCACAGAGCTGACACACGAACCAGGAGAGCATGACTTGAGCCAAAATCAAGAGTAGGATGCTTAACAGAGTGAACCACCCAGGTGTCCTGTCTTCTCTAGTATTCTATTATGAGCTTAGAATCCTTAGCAAATTATTATTCTGGTTTTTCTGTCCTCTCTGTGTTTGAAGAATGTGTTCATTATAAGGAATTGAATTTGAGCCCCCAAATGCTTTTCACTTACGAGTCTACAGTGATGTGCTAGAGTTCAGTTTTCTTAAAGGTGTTTTTTCTTTTTCTTTTTTCTTGTCACTTAGAGTGAAGATGAAATCAGGACACTGAAACAGAAAAAAAGTAAGTGATAGTGTTAATGACTCAACTTCTGAATGCCTTTTAAAAAGGCCTTGACCTGGTAAGGACAGATAAATATGTTTTATGTCCAAAACCTACTGTGAGAATGATGTCAGAGTGTGGTAGGCATTTTCCTGTGGTCTGGAATTGTCTGTGAGACAGAAATCTTAGTTTAGTTTCGTGATTGAGTGCTACCGTGCCATGTACTTGGTCTTCTCCCCACCGGTGCTATGCTCTTGGGGTGTGATCGGGTGGCAGGCACACAGTGTCCCTGTGAGGGAAGGAAAGGCAGCAGTAAGGACAAGAGCAGAATCTTTGTCCACCCAATGTGTGATGCAGAATAGGTTCTTGATAAATGTTTAAGGACGAAGTGCTTTGGGGACACTTAGCCTAGTAGAGAATAGGAGTCGCAATAGCCTTTCTGCAGGTACTGATGCCCGACTTGTGTCACCAAAGGATGAGGACTAGATGTTTTTGTTTTTGTCTGTTATTACTATTTTTCCTCCTTCTCGGTCTCCTCCTCGTGCTGTGCTATTATTAATATTATTTTTATTAACATAACTCTTTATGTTAAGTGTTTCTTTGAATTGCTTTACTTGGTTCATTTAATTCTCACAGTAGTCCTGAGGGAGTCTGGCAAAGGAGGGAGGCGTATCCTGTGCAGAAGTAGAGTAGCTTGAAACAGGGTGCCTGATTTGGGGAATTGTACTCATTTTGTTCTTGGAGCTTCTAATATCTGATGATGGTTAGAAAATGAACCTAGAGGGGATCACAGGGTCTAGGACTTTCAAGGTTGTGTATATGACTGTGGGCAGGACACTACCTCAGAGTCTCAGTTTTTCAATCCACATGCAAAGAGATTAGGCTAATACTTCTGGTAGTCTAATATTAGTCCTAAAAATTGCATCAATACACCTTATGTTATATTGGCGTGTATAACTCTCATCTCCCACATTAAAGTGTAGCTTAATGATTTCATAGGAATTGCATTAGCATGGACCTTGGAGCCAGACAGGTTTGGATTTGAATTTCACCTTTTAACTACATCTGTAACCTGGGGCAATTATTTACTTTCCTTGTTTGTCAGATGGGATTGATAGCACCTGCCTATAGAGGGAATCATGTGATACATATAAAATGCCAACACATAAAATGCTTCAATACAGATTTGTTCTCTTCCTCTTCTTCCTGAGGGCACGGACTGTTACTGATCTGGATGAGTTTTCTGTGTTGTGCCTTGTTAAGTTTATAAGAAATCATTCCTCTCTTACAACATTAAAGTGTAGGATTAAAATCTCTGTATGCAGTTTTTGTCTCCACTAGAGTGTGTTTTATTTTAACCTCTGTATCCTACTCTGTGGTCCAGTAGGTACCTTGTGAATGTTGAATGGATGGATGAGTTCCTGAATTTAAATATTCAACCAATCACAAACATAATTTGTTTGGATGGTTCCTCATGAGCCTGTTTATAAAATTGATTCTTTATTTTCCAGTTGATGAGCCTTCTGAACAGGAACAAAAACATAAGGAAGTAAACAACAGCAATGCTCAGAACCCCAGTGCAGAAGAAGGGGGTGAAGAACAGGATGAAGACATTTTACCTTTAACCCTTGAAGAGAAAGAAAACAAAGAATACTTAAAATCTCTGTTTGAGATTTTGATTCTTATGGGAAAACAAAACATCCCTCTGGATGGCCATGAAACTGATGGGCTCCCAGAGGGTCTCTTCACTCCTGATAACTTTCAAGCACTGCTGGAGTGCCGGATAAATTCTGGCGAGGAGGTTCTGAGAAAGCGCTTTGAGACAACAGCAGTCAACACCTTGTTCTGCTCAAAAGCACAGCAGAAGCAGATGCTGGAGATCTGTGAGAGTTGCATCCGGGAGGAAACCCTCAGGGAAGTGAGAGACTCCCACTTCTTTTCCATCATCACTGATGACGTCGTGGACATAGCAGGAGAAGAGCACTTGCCTGTGTTGGTGAGGTTTGTTGATGAGTCTCATAACCTGAGAGAGGAATTTGTAGGCTTCTTGCCTTATGAAGCCGATGCAGAAATTTTGGCTGTGAAATTTCACACCACGATAACTGAGAAGTGGGGATTGAACATGGAGTATTGTCGTGGCCAGGCTTACATTGTGTCCAGTGGATTTTCTTCCAAAATGAAAGTTGTTGCTTCTAGGCTTTTAGAGAAATATCCCCAAGCTGTCTACACACTTTGCTCTTCCTGTGCCTTAAATATGTGGTTGGCAAAATCCGTGCCTGTTGTGGGAGTATCTGTTGCATTAGGAACAATTGAGGAAGTCTGTTCCTTCTTCCATCGATCTCCACAACTGCTCTTGGAGCTTGACAATGTCATTTCTGTCCTCTTTCAGAACAATGAGGAAAAGGGTAAAGAACTCAAGGACATTTGCCATTCTCAGTGGACAGGCAGGCATGATGCTTTCGAAATTTTAGTGGACCTCCTACAAGCACTTGTTTTATGTTTAGATGGGATAAATAGTGACACAAACGTTAGATGGAATAACTATATAGCCGGTCGAGCGTTTGGACTGTGTAGCGCAGTAACAGATTTTGATTTCATTGTTACCATTGTTGTTCTTAAAAATGTTCTCTCTTTTACAAGAGCCTTTGGGAAAAATCTCCAGGGGCAAACCTCTGATGTCTTCTTTGCAGCCAGTAGCTTGACCGCAGTGCTGCATTCACTAAATGAAGTGATGGAAAATATTGAAGTTTATCACGAGTTTTGGTTTGAAGAAGCCACAAATTTGGCAACTAAACTTGATATTCAGCTGAAACTCCCTGGGAAGTTCCGCAGAGCCCAGCAAGGTAACCTGGAATCTCAGCTAACCTCTGAGAGTTACTATAAAGAAACTCTAAGTGTCCCAACAGTGGAACACATTATTCAGGAACTGAAAGATATATTCTCAGAACAGCATCTCAGAGCTCTTAAGTGCTTATCTCTGGTACCCTCTGTCATGGGACAGCTCAAGTTTAATACATCGGAGGAGCACCATGCCGACATGTACAGGAGCGACTTACCCAATCCTGACACGCTTTCGGCTGAGCTGCATTGTTGGAGAATCAAGTGGAAACACAGAGGGAAAGATATAGAGCTTCCATCCACCATTTATGAAGCCCTGCATCTGCCAGACATCAAGTTTTTTCCTAATGTTTATGCATTGCTGAAAGTCCTATGTATTCTTCCTGTGATGAAGGTCGAGAATGAACGCTATGAAAATGGGCGAAAACGTCTCAAAGCATACCTGAGGAACACTTTGACAGACCAAAGGTCAAGTAATTTGGCTTTGCTTAACATAAATTTTGATATAAAACATGATCTGGATTTAATGGTGGACACCTACATCAAACTCTATACGACTAAGTCAGAGCTTCCTACAGATAACTCAGAAACCATTGAAAATACCTAGGAGACGTTTAAAGTAGGCTTTCTCTTATGTTTGATATTGGGAAAAATTCTGTTAAGAAATTTGGAAACATCTTCCGGAAAAGCTGTCAGGTGTATGTAGGCCACTTAATCACTGACTATCTTGACCTGTCGACCTCTTCATTGAGTACATTAGCCATTGATAATCTGCCTATTTAAATGGCCCCTGTTTGAACTCTTATGCTTTGGAGACCTAACAGTTCTTTCAGAAGATAGCATTGAAAGTGCCACATTACATTTCGGTGGGATCTCTGCTACTGGCACTTTGGAATTGTTGTGGTTAAGTCATTTTAGAAATAACATTATCACTGGATCCAGTTGTCGGGTATTGAGTTATCAGTTCTTAGAAGAAATAGATTTTGAAGAGGTGTGAGGGAAAGGAATACATTTTATAAAATGTTACAGTGAAGCTCATGAGTGACTTGTAGTGTTAAATATGTTAAAAATCTGTAATGGACAGTTAATGGGAGTTACCAGACAGCTAGAGAGAATGGAAAAATGTGAGCTTGCCAAGCAAGGATTTCAGCATAGATTTTGTCTTTATCAAATGAACTTAAAGAAACAAGTTACAGTTACAGTTTGAATGGGCGAGCCTGCCATTGTGGTCCACGTTGGGTTGTTGCTGTTTACATTCCTTTGTTGAGCCTACATCTTCATAAGATTTTCAGCAGGTATTTGTTGAACACCTCTGTTTCATGGTCAAGACAGGATCAGAGGCCATGGATACTGACAACTGATTTGTCTGTTTTCCTCTGTCTTTTTCCATGACTGTATCTACTGCCTCGTCTTGATTTATAAACACAGCCTGGAAAACCTACAAAAATAAGTGTTTTGTGGTTTATCTAGGAATAATACAGAAAATATTACTGTTATTTTTGGTGACGAAAATCAATTTTGTATAGTTTATTTCAACCTAAATAAAATGTGAATTTTGTTTAAAGTTCAGGTACTTTTTTTTTTTTTTTTTTTGGTGGGGAAAAAAACAGATTCTTGTGGTAATTTGCTTTTTTCAAAAATATCACCTTCACAACTGAAGAAGGTAGGTTTTTTGTTTTGGGGGGAGGTGGTATATGGTTTACTACTTGGGGTATATAAAAGATTCCTTAATAAATTACTGAATAATAAGGTTTATCTAACTGATGTTTTTTAATATTATATGCTGTATGACCCTATTATAAATTTTCAGGGTTTATGTAATTGTTGATGGCTAAAATGTAAACACATGAATATAATTGCAGACATGTCATTGGATTATGTTGGGATACTTTAGTGTTATTTGAGTTTCAGAAAACAGAATAGGGTGCATTTACAGAGTGCAGTCTTAATGATAGCTGGGAGTGCATTTCTCTGTCATGGACAAGTCTGGCAGATATGTCAAAGCAGGACACATTACTCATGCAGGTTATAGAAAAGATAAACAGAGTTTATCTATAGCCAGAGCTCTAAGAGGTGCCCGTCTTTGTCAGAGAGAATTGATCAGGTTCCCGATGGCAGGATGACAATGAAGGAGACAGAGCCAGCCTTCTAATACTTGCTTATCATCCTTAGGATATTTAAGAGTGGTGTGACCTTGGTAGATTTTTTAACCTAGGTATGTTTCCTCAGCTGTAAAAACCACACTTTAGGGGCACCTGGCTGGCTCAGTGGAAAGAACATGCAACTCTTGATCTTGGGCTTGTGAGTTCAAGCCCCACTTTGGGAATAGAGATTACTTAAGTAAATAAAAACTTAAAAAATGATAAAAATAAAAGCCACATTTATTTATAGTTATGCAGTGAAGGGCAGGTAATTTATCATCAGTTACCTGTGGCTACTTAACAACACCCCAAAACTTAGTGGCTTAAATGGGGCGCCTGGGTGGCTTAGTCGGTTAAGCGTCCGACTTTCGCTTAGGTCATGATCTCACGGTTCGTGGGCTCAAGCCCCGCGTCGGGCTCTGTGCTGACTGCCGGCTCAGAGCCTGGAGCCTGTTTCAGTCTGTGACTCCCTCTCTCTCTGACTCTCCCCTGCTCACGCTGTCTCTTTCTCTCTCCTAGAAATAAATTTAAAAAAAAAAAAAAAAAACTTAGTGGCTTAAAAAAAGTTTATTGTTTCTCAGTTTCGTGGCTTGGTTGAGTGGTTGTGCTGGTCTCGTGGGTGGGTACTCTGCACTCAGCTGCCAGATTAGCTGGGGGCTGGGAGGGGCAGCTAGGCCTCTCCATGGGGCCTTTCATCTTGGGCTTAGGGCGAGGTGGTCTCAGGACCAAGGAGGTAAAGGCAGCCGCTTCAAAGCCCGAGCCCAAGAACTCCCAGAGCACCACTTTCACCACATTCTTTTGGTCACAGGAGGTCATGAGGCTGGCCCAGATTCAAGGCGTGAGGAAATAGGCTCCTCATCCTGACGTGACAGGCCGCAGAATACAGCCCTGTTTGTGGTCTGCATTGATACTGTACGCAGGACAGCCACGCGGCCAGCTTTGGCTAAGCTCTTCAGGTGCCCGTCCTTTGTTTTTATCCTCTCTGTGTGTTCTCTAAATTAATTTGGGAATTTATTGAAAGCCCCCAAACCCGAATTTATTAAATGTGTTTTCGCAAACTCTGATCTTTGAAGCTAGATTGAGTCATTGGGTCACATAAAACCAGGATTGTCATTTTTGCAAGATCAGATAGAAAGTGGTAGGTGTTGTGACTGTGTATTCCACAAATATTAGGTGATATTAGAGTGCCAGGCGTAAGTGCTGCAATGACAGATGCACTTACTCACTGGCGCTTGCAATCTTGAGTTGGCCTCCAGAACTACAGTGTACTTATTTGTAACTACACATATGCACACTTTACAGAGTTAAGTTAATCAAATTGACTAAAATTAAAAGTAAAGAAAACAGGGCATCTATAAATGCATGTGTGGTTTTTTTTTTTTAATGCTGTATTTAAACAGTTTACAAAATATGCTAGAAAACAGATTTAGCAAATCTCATTGGAAGAATTTTTACTTTTGACATATCCATTCTCACTTTGGGGGAAAAACAGTTATACAGTTAAAGCCTAACCTGAAAAATGATAAATGCTTTATTAATAATTTTGTGTAATTTTTATTTAATTCTTAACAAAAACCTAGAGATAAATAGTAATTGAGTTGAAAGAGGTCCTTCTTGAGGCCAGTTCCTCTGCAGTAACTTAATTAGATCTGGTTTTTACTTAATTTTAGGGACAGCTACTTTTTAAGTGCTATTTAAACTGAATGATTCACAAAATGGGAAAATTGTACTTGCAGTGTTTGTTAATATTTGTATGATACCTTAGAGCTTACAGAACACTTTGTATCATTCAGGTTCTCTGAGAAAAGCAACTTACTATTCCCATTTTTCATTTGAGCAGTCAAGCTCACAGAGGTAAATGAATTGCCCCAAATTATATAGCTAACAAGTGCCAGAGCCAGATTTTTCAATCCTTCAGTCTTAAAATTGATTACGAAAGCCACTTCATTCTTATGGTTTGTAAAAGAAATATTTGCTTTAGGAATAGGCCGCTTTTATGTTCCCGCTTTATCCATTGCCAGCTTTCAGCACAGCATCTCTAGAATGTGCTCATTATAGTCGACATGGGTTCTTTGCAGGGGAATAAAAAAATCCTGAAACTTCTGAGACTTCACAAACTGGGTGTAGAAATGCTGCCACCTTTGTTTGGCTGCCAAGACACTACCACAAAGGACTGTAGATCCAGGTCCACTTACTTCACGAGAGTGGGTGCAGCTGTCTTCTCGCTGTAATCAAACGCTCCTCTGTAGCCAGCTTTTTGTGGCCAGAAACAGCAGAGTAATTTTTAGTACAGATTAGCATAAAAATCTCTACTAGATCGGTTTCAGGAAACAATTACTAGCTTAGAAACAACAATAAGTGTGATCTATAGGTTGGTTAAAATGGCAGTTACGTTCCAGGCTTTTTTAAATGCCCTTTATTTCTCACCGTAAATACTATATAAATAGAACACACTACCTGCCACTGTATTTGGTTTCATAAATTATTTGGACAGGGTGAACAACAGACTTCAAACCTAAGTAGAGGTAGTAAATCTGCCCTTTGTAATGAGTTTGAATTTACAGTAGTAGTTTAAACATCTGGAAATTTAAAGTCTTAATTCATTCCAAATGTTCAACGAGGATATATTGCAAAGAGGATATTGTAATTGGGAGGGAGGGGGATCAAGAAAACTACTGTTGACTCAACCTGAAGCCTTTCTAATTTTCTCTATATACATTAATCACATAAAACTTGAGAGGCTGGCAGTTCAAAAGTAGAGATGGACCCAGATATCTAAGTTGGCATGCTTATAGAAGAATAACTTTTAAGAGAGGGCCGTTGTAACAAGGATAAGGTTTAAACGCTGTTCTTAGCTAAGATACAGCCAGATAGTGCTGCTGTGTTCTGGGTTTCTTCTGGTATGAGGTGGGCTTTGTATAATTGTTACTTAAACTGGACTGAGGGGAGTCAAACCCTGTGACTTATAAATTGTAGTTTTGATTAATGCATCTTGTAATCCAAGAATCTGGTCTGCAGCCAGCACCTAGCATGAGACCAAGCATTCATTTCATGCACACTTACTGAGTCCCTACTGATTGGTCGTTAGCTGTTGGTTTGATTTTCTTACAGCAAAATGGTTGTGGCCGCAGGAGGAGTGGCAGTGCTCGTCTGTGGCAGCTGCTGCTAACCGTTCTCTGCCAGGGCTGTGCTGAAGCACTTTCAACTTACCCGCCCTGTGAAAAAGGTAATATTATCCCCCCGTTTTTTTCAGGTAAAACCCAAGGATTAGAAGGTCAGGCGGCTAGTGAACGTTTGAACCAAGATTTCAGCATGATGGAAAGATTTACAAATCTAATTTGTTGTCTTTTATGTTTGCTTTTCATGCTCATTTCACATACTGTCTCGAATGCCTGTAGTGGTCAGTCTTTTTAGCCCCAGGCATGAGGCTAGGTGTCAGGGATACAAAGATGAATGAGGTGGAGCCCGTACCTTGGATGCCAAGGTAAATAAGATTGATTCCATACTTCAGTGAGCTGAGTCACCTGGGGATGCAGGTCAGGATCTGCCAGGAACGAGGCTAAAGGCAGGGTATTGGTATAATTGATTATCCCAACCAGAGCACTTTTGAGAGTGTAAGGAGGCACTTTAATAGTTACGCTGGAACAACAGATAACCTGGGACTCTCCAGAACAAACCAGGACTTCTGGTCACCCTAGCCAGAGGAAAATCCACGGCGTGAGTAGAGCCGATTGGAGGAGGTGGTGCCCCAGGTACACTCAAGAGTGCAAGGTGTGAGACCTGTTCTTGGCTGGTCATCACCTTCACACCCTTGCCGTTCGCCCTTCAGACCTCAGCTTAGGTGGCCCTTTTCTGGAGGCTTCTGGTCCCTGAAGTCTGAGTCAAGTGGCCCTTACGTGTGCTCCCAGGCTTGCCTGGGTCTCTCATTAAATGTAAGCCCTGTGAGAACCTGTGTGGTTTCTACACGTCCCCCTGTTTGTAGCTAAGAGGAGACAGTAGGGAACAGCCTTTGCAACAACCCATAAAGATGGCAGTATTTGTTTTCCCACATACTGCCTCACTTGATTGAGAATGGTATATAAAACTAAGCCGACTTCACCAACAATTGCCAGTGAGTCCAGTTGGAATAGGTTTGGAGCCGCTGAGAAATTGGCATTTGTGAAGAGTAGATCCACCTTTGAAAATTGCGTGTACGTGGGACTATTATATACAGTTGACGCTTGAACAATGCAGGGATCAGGGGCCACTGACTCCCCTGGACAATTGAAAATTGTGTATAACTTGAGGCCCTTCAAAAGCTTAACCAATAGCCTCCTCCTATCAACTGGAAGCCTTACTGATAAAGAGTTGAGTAACACATAATTTGTATGTCATATAGTGTTATGTACTTCATTCGTGCAATAATACCTAGCTTTATCTTATTATTATTATTATTATTTGGCATTTCTAGGTTATGCAGTTCATCTACGAAATTTTTCAAATTGTCTCAAATCTCCAAAAAAATTTCCCAATGTATTTTTTGAAAATAATCCACTTGTAAGTGGACCCCAGCAGTTCAAACCTGTGTTGTTCAAAGGTCAACTGTTAACGTTCTTCATTTCCCCTCAAAACACAGTGGACAATCATTGTGATATTCAGTATCCTATTTAAGGCTTTCAAGATACCTGATTAAGATAGAATGCTTCCTCCTCAAACCAGTATTACACATGTTAGACTGTTCAAATCTACATGGCAGTAGAGTTTTAGAGCTGGAAGGAGTTTGGGAAACTGTATAGACAAACTCTCATTTTACAGAGGACTGGACAGGGCATCTTGCTCCGGATTATGCCACTGACTGGTGGCAGAGGCCAAGGGAGAACAGAAGTGCCCCTACAGTGTTGTGCGCTGTCATAGCACAGCCATACCGAAGATGGAGAGCCTGAAAGAATCCCTTCTTGGCAGGTGAGCAGTGTCCACCCTTCAAATTTGTTAATATAAACGTTAATCTATTAAGTATGTCAGCTTTTTCGGAGGGAGATCTGTTAAGCAGGCCAAGGTCTGGGGTTAGTTCTTGGCACATTTCTGTTTGGTGGTACTGTACAATTTTTATAAAATATTTGGTAATGCTTACATCTTATTTGACAAATTCCTTTTCTTGGTATAATTATTTTTCTTTAGAAGAGTACATGTGTTTATGGATTTACAAAGCCTTTTTCCTTAAAAAAAATTGTTGAAAGAATTGCATCTTGTGGGATTTGGGCTTTGTTTGTAGTAAGAGCAGCTACTATGTATTGAGCACTTACTATGTACCAAATATCATATTAGGTACTTTGTATGCATTGGACATTTAGCTTCACCATAACCTGATGCAGAAGGTGTTGCTGTCCTCATTTCATGGATCCCAGAGTGACTTGTCCAAGGCCATCCAGTGGTGGAGTGGGATTCAAACACTGACCAGCTGATTCTGGTAGACTGGGTTGCTCCTCAGAATAGAAGTATCCACCTTTTAAAACGTGTGTGAAAAGACTTGGAGAAAAGTACATCAGAATACTAATGATAAACTCTTGGTGGTGGGCATGTGAGGAATTAATGAATTTTTCTTCTTTGTCATCTACTGTTTTCTAGATTTTCTATAATGTGTATATTTTCCCTATCTCAGAAAAGATTAAATAGCATTCGAGAATAGAAAATTTTACTGTCAAGATCAGTTACATGGAAACATTTTTCTTCCAGAAGATTTGTTACTACTTTTACAGTTCCATTTAACACACATCATGCTAGGCTTTATGCCAGATGTTTTTGCTGCGAAGATAAGATGTTCACACTCTTGGCAAATTGTTAGGCTGCTAATTCTTTTTTTTTTTTCAAATAGTTTATTGTCAAATTAGTTTCCACATAACACCCAGTGCTCATCCCCACAAGTGCCCTCCTCCATGCCCACCCCTCCTCCCCCCCACATCCACTAGTCCTCAGTTTTTGTCAGCATTCAAGAGTCTCTCATGGTTTGCCTCTCTCCCTTTCCCCCACCATTTCCGCCCTTCTTCTCCCCTTGCCTCCCTCCTAATCCTCCTATACGTTATGATATTTGTCCTTCTCTGCCTGACTTATTTCTCAGCATAACACCCTCAAGGTCCATCCATGTTGCTACACATGGCCAGATTTCATTGTTTCTCATTGCCATGTAGTATTCCATGGTATAGATAAACCACATCTTCTTGATCCATTCATCTGTTGATGGACACTTAGGCTCTTTCCAGGTTTTAGCTATTGTGGAGAGTGCTGCTATGAACATTGGGGTACTCCATGCATCAACATTTCTGTATCCCTTGGGTAAATTCCTAGCATTGCTATTGCTGGGTCATAGGGGAGTTCTATTGTTAGTTTCCTTAGGAACCTCCACACTGTTTTCCAGAGGGGCTGTACCAGTTTACATTCCCACCAACAGTGCAGGAGCTAATTCTTAAGGTTCAGCTCACTAAGTGCACCCTCAACTCTTGCCCCAGTTACTTCTTCACCACCTCTGCTGTTACCACTGTAGTTCAAACCACCATCATCTCTCTTTATCTCTCCCTCCAAGTTTGTTTTCCAACCACTTGCCAGAGTGATCACAGACCCCCTCTTCTCAGGACCCTCCAGTGGTCTTAGACCAGAATCCAAGCTCCAGATATGACTCTCTGGATCTATGTGATCTGGTCCATGCCAATCTCTGGCATCTCCTAGTCTGATTCTTGTTCACCCTGCCCAGCTATTATGGTTTCGTTTTTGTTTCTCCCATTCACCAAGCTCATTTAGAGAAGCTCATTCAAAACCTTTATACTTGCTATGCTGTGAAGGCTGTTAACCCAGTTAGCTCCTAGTTCACTTTTGTGTCATTTTGATCTTTACTTAAATATTATCTCCACAGAGATGTTTTCTCTGCCTCCCCTTTCAAAACTAGCCTACCGTTACTAGTATGTAAGATCTCCGAGTGCTGAGACCTTGTCGTGTTCACCACAGTTGTATCCCAATGCCCTAAACAGTGCCTGGCATGCCATAGGTGCTTTCTATTTGTTGAGTGAATGGCCAAATGATGTGTTCTAGGATCAGTGGGAAATTCAGAGTGGCTGGAGGGTAGAGCGGAGGGGAAAGCAACTGGAGTTGAGGATGGAAAGGCACATGGAGCTGTCCAATCTCTGAAAACCTTTGAAGTTCCTGCTTAGGAATTGGCCATCATCCTCTGGTCAGGGTATACTCCAGGAGATGCTCAGAGCCTTGGCCTCTTTCCTGTGTGAATTAGCACAGGAGCACAGTCTTCCTTTGTAGGTGTGTACCTGTATATGGCAGAGTCCAGCCTCCAGTTTCCGGGCATGTTAACACCGTTGAACTAAAAAGCAAACCCCACATGGGTCACTATTAATCATAATTAATAACATCTGTGATTGGTATAGTCTTTCTTCCAAAGTGTTCCAAGTCTTGAGATGTGATCCCTTTGGTTCCCCCCAGGCCCTGCCACAATAATGACCTTGGCATGTGACTCAACCACCCTCCTCTGCCATATAATACCCTCTTATTTATCACCCGTCTTACCCCTTCCTTTCCAAGTCAAGTAATTTCTGCCTTGTTTTTTCTTCTCTTCCTTCCCTTTTCAAACCACAGCCCGTATAATTTTCATTGCCCTCTTTAGTAATGCCCTGTTTGTGTCTCGGCTCCAGTCTTTTTATAGAGAAGGGGAGCAGAGCTGGAACGGTGTGGAGGGAGAGATGTGCACTTGTAAATTGCCTGCATTTTGTAGTGCCATTCTCAGGGCTGCAATTCCTTTTCCAGCTTTGCAGTCTCCCTGGGTGATAGATGACTAAACACAAAGGTGGCTGCTAGTACTTTAAAATCATTAGCAATCTCAGGGCTCATTCGAGGTTAAAGTCTCTACCTGGAGTTGGAGATTTATCAGTATGCTTAAATAATAGAATTAAGGTAATGGTTTCTGCTGTGCTTCACATAAAGACACTTAGAAAGGAATTTAATATATATTGGGTGCCTCCTGTATGCCAGGCTCTGTGTGAGATACATTATGTGCATAATCTCATTTAAGACTCACATTTTGATGAGATTGATACATTAGCCCCATGAGAGAACTGAATTTCAAGGAAATTTTTTGCGTGCGGTCACATGGTCCCTGTCTGTCTAAAGCCAGAGCCTGTGTCTTTGCAAACCACTATGCAGCTAGCCCCACCCCGCCCGCCAGCACTTGAGAGTGGACCCAGGGCCTTCACAGACATCATGTCCTTTCAGTCTGCATGACAACCTGTGAGATTAGTGGTGTTATCCCCAACTCACTTGCCAAAATACAGCACCACTGGGACTCAACTTCATGTCTCCTCTAGCCCTGTGGCTCCGTGGTTCGGAGCCTGTGGTGTTTGGGGGAGGGTCCTGTGCACATCACTGTGCTAGATGAGGGATCTGAGTCCAGCTCTAGAAAAGTCAGAGCATTAGTGGGCTATGCGAGAGGGGCCAGACCACAACCGCTGTGACATCAGTGAGAGCAGGGAGGTGGCTGCTCATTCCCTTGGGGAGGCCTGGATGAGCCTGCTATCCCTTCCCTGCTGGTGAGAGTGGAGGCAGACCTGGCTGGGGGCTGGAAGCATCGGAATGAGAACAGGGGCGGGGCTGGACAGACTGGCAGTGAGGAGCAGAGGTTTGGTGTGAGGACAGCCAGCCGGTGCTGCTGCTTGGGGGCGATGCGGCACTGGTTGAGCCGCTTTACCTTCCTGACTTCAGATGTCACTCTGCTCATTGTGCAGACATGGGCAGACCTCACCACAGTTTGTAATGCTGCTTTGTCCTAAGGAAGCCTTGGCTGACCTGACTGCTGGTTATGGTTAACTACCCCAGAACAAGCAGGAAGTATTGATGACGTGAAGAACCTGGAGACTCACTTCTGTGCCCTTAAGAGAGAGGTTAGGCAAGTTGCTGCCCCTCCCTGGGCCTCAGTTTTCTCATCTGTAAAGCCAGCATGCGAATATCTCCATGATTAATGACAAAGTGTTTAGTCAGTTTTATGTGCAATCCTGTTACTGAAATGCTCTGATAGGAAAATGCTTCCAGAAGAAATTAGGAAAGGATGAGCTTCATGCCAAAGGACCTGCAGAGACTTGGAGGAGTGTGCTACAAGTAGGTCCCATGGGGCAGACAGGGGTCAGCAGGGAAGGATGCAGAGCCAAGGTGGACAGCTGGGGCAGCAGACCAGGAGGCCTTCCAGGCAGGGAGGACTCTTGCTGTCTCTTCTCTTCCCATCCGACTCCATTAGCGCCTCCCACACTCACAGCTCCAGCCTTCAACTGTCAGCTCCGAGAGGCTCTTAGTTACGAGACACACTTTCAATTAAATACTAGTAGCTTTTAGGGGAATAAAAAAAAAACTCCACTATAAACACACATTGGTTTTAAGTTGCATCTCAGTTTCAAAACCGTTAAGTTGTGGGGGGAAAGTGTATCTTATAATTGAGAAAATACTGAAAATGTCACTTCAAAATAAATACTACCAAAGAAAGTTTGTCATGTGGACCTTGAGACCGATATTCATGTTCCTGTTCTGCCACATACTAGCTTTATCATTCTGGGCAAGACACTTGATTTCCCTAAGCATCAGTTCATTTTTTAGATGGCCTATAAATTGCCTGGGCATAGGAGGTGAGCAGTTAAAAGCTATTTGAATCAGAATGTTGATTCATTTTGGAAAGAGATCTATACAACATATTTTGTCTACAATTAGGGGTTGCCATAGTTAAAACCCCACAAACCTATATGTTGTCATTTTAGGATAGTGTATAACACAGAGCAGTGGTTCTCAACTGGGGGTGACCTTAACCATCAAGTGACACTGGGCAATGTTAGGCATTTTTGGTTGTCACAGCTGGTGTAGAGGGGGGAGCTACTGGCATCTAGTGTGTAGAAGCTAGGATGCTGCTGAATGTCAGTCAGTGCATAGGACAACCCCCCAGAACAGGACTTTCTGGCCCCAAATGTCTAGAGCTGAGTGTACGAAGTCCTGACATCGAGATTAGAAATATTGATTGTGGAGCCCAACTATCTGGATTTGAACCCTGGCTCTGCCACCTGCCAGCTGTGTATCTTTGGGTAAGTTGCCTGACCTGTGTTTCTCTGGGGGAGAATAATAAAGATTTCTGCTGCATGGGGTGGTCGTGAGGGTTACTAGGACTTAGTGTAGGCAGAGAATTTAGAGTGGAGACTGGCTTCCGGGAGGCACCCAGTGTCAGATGCTAAGGAGTTGAATAAATATATAGACTTTGTAAATATATATTTGGTGACCAGAACTAGGACCTCAGGTAAGTGAGTTAACAACTTGTGCCTCAGTTTCTCCATCTGTTAAAAATGTGATGGAGAGGTGCCTGGGTGGCTCAGTTGGTTAAGCATCTGACTTTGGTTCAGGTCATGATCTCACAGCTTGTGGGTTTGAGCCCCGCGTCGGGCTCTGCACTGACAGCCTGGAGCCTGCTTTGGATTCTAGATCTCTCTCTCTCTCTCTCTCTCTGTCTCTGCCCCTCCCCTCGCGCACACTCTCTCTCTCAAAATAACTTACTTAAAAAAAAGTTTTTTTTTTAATGTGATGGAAATCAAATGAAATCAAGAATGATAGCACACTGGAAACAGTGGAAAATTTTACAAAGACATTTGTGTCATTATTATTGCCTCAAAAGCCAGTAAGAGAATGTCCTGGGGTGAAGCAATGAACTCTCCTGGGCCAAGCTGTAACTCAGAAGGAACAACAGAGACAGGAGGCGCTCAGAGCAGCACGTTGCAGGCCCAGCAATGAACGGCACCTTAAGTACATCCTCAGCTGTGAGTCCAGGAAGTTGCCTTTATTGCATAGTTATGTGCAGACTGAGCCCTGGCTCCACATACCACTTTCCCCAGAGGAGTGCTTGGCGAATCAGCATACACGCCTGTTCTGCAGGCTCTACACTCAGGGAAAAACAACAGCTTAGATGGAAAGAAAGCCCTGCAAACCCTCAGCCAGGGATCTGCTCCTGCTCTGCCTGTGTCTTCTCTGGCCTGGTTTCCCAGCACTGAGACGAAGGAACTGGATTGCTGGCCTGGACTACATGATCTGCCCGGACTCTAGCTCTGACCGTACAGGATTGGGTGAGGGTTGTCTTTAACAGTTATATCAGCCAACAGTTACTTAGCTGAATTGTGTCAAGCAATTTACATAAATAAACTCATGTATTCATAGAACAACCTTGTGAAACATTGGATATAATGTCCCTATCACTGATGGTATCACTGAAGCTCCGAGACATTGAGTAACTTGCCCAAGAATGTATAGAGCCGAGTCCGTGTGACTGTTGACCAGCACACGGCAGTACCCCAAGCCAGAATGTGCAGAATCTGGGAAACACTAGGCACTTAATATTTGTTCATTGAGTTTAATGAATGAATGCCCAAGGGCAAATCACAGAGTGGCTTGTCCTTTCTCCAGCTCTGTCCATCCCTGCCTCTCGGCACCTCATCCCCTCCCCTCGCCTGAGCTCCCGGTGTCTGCTCACTCTGGCTAAGAGCTTGGCACCTCTGGGCAGTCAGTAAGACTGTTCTCTGAGGGACCTTTGGGGACAGCAGCAGAGACTAGCCTTTCCCACTATTCCAGCTGGTAAGTGGGCTCTGTCAAGCCTGGGGGGCTTGGGCACACAGGTGAGTCATCTTGAGCACCTGATCTGAGGGGGGCCCACGTCTTTGGGAGGTCATTGGGGTAAGAGGGAGACTGATAAGAATACCAGCTAGTTACAAGCAGAATGATAAAAGCAACCCTTGAAAGGGAAAGGCTCAGAGAAGCCTTCCCTGGGGGTGAGGATGCTTTGGAATTTGCGTACCTATATTTGGTATAGACTGGGCCACGGCTGCCTTCCCATCCATCCCGATTTATCCTCCTCCATTCAGTGTCCCGGCACCACAGAATTGAAAACTAAACAATAGTCCGTCTAGCCGTCCAGGATCTGCACTGAGGAGGAAGGGAGAAAGAAACTACTGCTAAGTACCTACTATGCCAGGTACTTTGATCTACTTTAATGTATTTTTAATACTCATATTTTTTAAGTATTTTTAATACTCTTAAGTAGCCGATAAGGTAGACACATCCATTGTATACTCTTATATTTTTTTAATTTTTTTAATTTTTTTAATACTCTTAAGTAGCCGATAAGGTAGACACATCCATTGTAGAGTTAGGGGAAATGAAGTTCAAAGAGGTTAGGCAATTTGCTGAAGGTTCCAGAGGAAATTGCGTATCAGGATAAAGAAGTCAGTTGGCCTCTTTCTGTTTTGGATCCTTGTGCAGGTCCACCCTCATACAGCCTTTGAGAGGGGCCACCGTTTGGGGTGTCCAGTGAGTTGTAGAGGCTGGGTGGGGAGTGAGGGAGGCTCAGTTTCTGCAGACCCCCCAAGGTTCTTTGGTCAAAACAGTTCCGAGGAGGGGCGCCAGGGTGGCTCAATTGGTTAAGCATCCAACTTCAGCCCAGGTCATGGTTCCCCAGCTCGTGAATTCGAGCCCTGTGTCGGGCTCTGTGCTGACAGGTCGGAGCCTGGAGCCTGCTTCAGATTTTGTGTCTCCCTCTCTCTCTCTGCCCCTCCCCCCCGTCCCTCCCCCATTCATGCTCTGTCTCTCTCAAAAATCAACATTTTTAAAAATTAAAAAAAAAAACCAAACAGGGGAAGGCCCACCTTCTCCAGAGTGCCTAGTCTAAAGGGCAAGGGCACATAATGTGGTAAGATCCACATTAATTAATTAATAATATGTGCAGATCCACATCCAGAGGTGGGCATTTTTCTCAGTGGGATTTGGACAGGGATCAGAGCCTGAGGGAGAGGCTTAGGAGAGAAGGACTTCTCCACCTGTCCCTGGGACTGCCCAAGATCCGACCAGCAAGCTGCTTTGGGACCCTCAGTCAGACCTCCAGAGTGGAAGTTCTGCCTGTACCACCCATAATGAACAGAATTGTGGACACACATATAACACACTACTGCATCACCCACTATTGACCATTTTCCACTCTATCCTTCCCTCCTCCCTCCCTCAGTCATTCCTCTGTTGCTCTCAGCCAATTATTTTCTTTCAATAGGTGTCTGAGGACACTTGTCAGGCATCTGTAGAATTTTGCCAGGATCCAAGAAGCCATCATAGTGCAGAAAGCATAAGACCCAAGCCTTGACGGATGAGTTAGAACTTTGGCAGGTAGAAATGGGTTAAATCAAAGAGCAGTCCAGATGGAAGGGATGGTGTGAGTGAAGACAGAGAAGTAGTAAAATCTGTAAGAAGTATGAGCAACAATTTGTCATCCACTTAGGCAGAAGAGTGTTTCCCAAGAATATTTGACCACAGTGCATCTCCCAAGATTAGGGACCTGAGGAATGCACTTCAGGCAAGACTGAGGCACAGAGTGGGGGTGGGGGGAGTGGGACAGAGAAGAGTGAGTGTAAAGGCATCTGTGCTTGCTCCTGGAGGTGGTGATTCGCAGCATCTATTCCACATAATACTGGCCCTGAGAATCTCTGGTCCCGCAATAAGCGTGGGAAGTGCCACATACGGTGTCCTCCTCGGGATTCATGAGTCACAGTGGTCTATTAAAGGCTACACCCCCACACACCCAAAATCCTGCAGCAAAGACACGTTAGCTTTGCTTAACCCTGCATGGAGCAAACCTACTTTACCACCAACCCTTTGTTTCAGGGAACATTTTTATTTGGGGGATTAGAGGGTTAACTTTTTCTTTTAAATTTAAAATGTACTTATGAATGCAGTTCAGACAGAGCAGTAGGATAGCCTGTGAAAAGTTTCCTTTCCAGCCTTGGCTCCTTTAGACCTAGTTTTCTTCCACGGGATAGCTCTTCTGTATCTTCCAGAGAGTTCTAGTGTACACGGATGTAAGTGTATATTTTCTTCTCAAAATGCACCTGAAGGCACTGATAAGCACATCTCTTCTGCAGGCGTATTCCATCCTAGGGATACGGGATATGTGATTAGGCATTCCTCTGGTAATGGCATCAAGATCTTCCCCAGTCTTAGGGCGCCTTGGTGGCTCAGTTGGTTAAGCGTCCAACTTCAGCTCAGGTCATGATCTCATGGTTCATGAGTTGGAGCCCCGCATAGGGCTTACTGCTGTCAGGGCAGAGCCCACTTGGGGTATTCTGTCCCCCTCTCTCTCTCTCTCTGCCCTTCTCCCACTCCCACTCTCTCAAAAATAATCATTAGGGGAAAAAAGGATCTTTCCTAGTCTTTTGTTCATCTGGACCAGAGGTTAGTTGCTGTGGCCTGCTAGCTAAATCTGGCCCACTTTCTTCTTTTTTAGCAGTGAGTCCCTATGGTTCTCAAGCCTAAAATCGTTAACTGTCTGGTCCTTTATAGCTCCATACAATGCTGTAATGAATATCCTTACCCATTTTTGCAAACACTTGCAAGTAGATCTCTCATAAATCTATACTATTTGGTCTAAGCCAAACTGAGGGACACAGCTCACTGTTTAGTTGATTTTTCTTTTGTTTTAAGCAAGGCTAAGCATCTTTTTATGGATATAAAAATGTTTATTTTTCTTTTTTGTAAATTTTATTTCTTTCCGGGGGCGCCTGGGTGGCTTAGTCGGTTAAGCGTCCGACTTTCGCTTGGGTCATGATCTCGCGGTTCGTGGGTTCGAGCCCCGCGTCGGGCTCTGTGCTGACAGCCAGCTCAGAGCCTGGAGCCCGTTTCAGTCTGTGACTCCCTCTCTCTCTGACCCTCCCCTGCTCACGCTGTCTCTCTCTCTCTCTCTCTGTCTCCTAGAAATAAATAAAATATTTTTAAAAAAATTTTATTTCTTTCCAATTGAATAAAGAATATGAACAAAGGTATTTTTCTTACTGCTTTATAAAAATATTAAAGGAATTAGCATTTTGTCTGTCTTGTGTATAAATGTTTCCTCCATTTTTCATTTGTTTGACTTTGTTTTATGGGCTTTTTTTTTTTCTTTCAGAGATGTTCTCAGTGAAGTGAAGGTGAATTCAGGTACTGACAGCATAGGGAGTGGGAGGACTTGCCCCAAGCAGGTGGTTCTTGTTTCTAGGGACCCTGTTTTGTTCTGTAGGTTCTGGGAATCCAGTGGTGAACAAGACAGGCAGAGGTTCTGCCCTGACAGTGACGATGGGAGAGTAGAAGAGTGCTTGGTGAGGTTGTCCCAGGGACACCTCCCCCTTGGGGGGACTACCCAGGGGTCCAGGCTGCAGGAGGAGCCTTCTGATCGATGGTTCATACAAGGCTAGACCTCAGAGAGATGGAGGTCTCAGAGTTCAGGTTCCTGGTACCCAAGGTGTCCTGGTGGCGATGAGGCATCTGCCCCAACCATGTCTGGCTGTTGGGGGCAAGGATGAGAGTCCAGGAAGTCTCCTTGACAGAAATGCCCTAGCAGGGTCTGCCCACGGCGAGAGTTTTGTCTCTTTGTACAGAGAAGGAAAGCGACTCCCAGAGCTAAGCCATGGCCAGTAGAGACTAAACTGAAGTCTGAGTGGTTAGGACCAGTTGGGGCAGCGGTGAAGTGTTGCTCCAGGAGCAGCAGAGGATGGGAGGAAGATGCTGACCTCTCTCCTGGAGTGACAGCCTCTCCCTGCTCGTCCACAGCCCCGCCCTTGTTCACACGTCTCAAGAACAAGAGGGACAGAGAACCACATGTGCAAGACACAGTGGCAACCAGGGAGGGAGGAGGGGCAAGAGGGAGAAGTGATGAGAGAGAGGGACTGAGACCCTCCGGCCTTGAATGCCAGGCTAAGGCAGCTAGAGGCTGATGGGGGTGATGAGGGCCAGGAAGTCTGGGAGCCGCTTTCCTGTCTGGAGCCCCACTCCCTGGGCTCCTTGCAGGCAATGACAAGGAAGAGGGGGGAGCATGGGGAGAGCCAAGAGCTCACAAAGGTTCCGCTGTGCTTGGCCAGGGCCTCCGCCAGAGCCCGCTTGCCTGCTTGCTTGCTCCGAGGGAAGGATCTGATTCAGAGAGAGGTGGTTGCCTGGGGCTCAGGGCCAGGCCTGCTGGCTGCCAGCCCAGCACAGCACCCCCACTCCAAGATCCCCATCCTGAGGCCTCCTCATTCCTCTTTATTTTGGTGCTCCCTGTTAGACCCCAGTAAAATTCCACAGCCTTGAACTGAGGACTTAATGGTGGGAGGCCAGTGCTCACCTGAGGACCTGAGGGAGAGGGGTGCACGGGATGGCCCAGTGGGCACTTTATAGAGAAGGAAACACATGGAAGCTGCCCCACACTGAGACCTACTATATGCTAAGCGGTAGGCATTTGTAGGGTTCACGTTCAATCCTCTCAATAAGGTAGCAAGGTAGGTGTTATTATTTCCATTTTACAGATGAGAAAAGAAAATCCAAGAAAGGCTAAGTGACTTGCCCAGGGACGATAGTGAGTCAATAGTAGGGCTAGAATTCTAACTCAAGTCAGCCCTGCCTGTAAATCTAATCTCTACTTAAACCCCAGAGTGCTTAGTGCAGGATATAACCCCATGCCTTGCATGTGTCTGGCACAGAGAGAGGTTCCCATGAAAGTTGACTTTATCCTGTACTCTCTCTGCTGGAGCTGGTGAACCTCACGGCAGTTCTTCAGGCCAGTAATCTTCCTCTTAATTCAGTGATACAAGCTCAGAGAGGCCAAACAACTGCTCAAGGTCACAAAGCTTTGCATCAGAGCATGGGGGAAGACGGGGGAAATTTAGGAGTGCTGAGGAGCGAGCTAGCCCAAGTAGTGACAGTTTTCAAGATGCCCAGGGTGCCAACTGAAGACCAGGAGTACCCTGGGAGCTGGGTGGCAGTGCTGCTCATGGAGTATTCTGCCCTGTCTCTCAATGGGGCTCTCAACTCACCGGAAGAGCAGGGCTCCAACGGCTAGGCTCCAGACACCTACCTGGCCTCATGTGTTTCCTATGATACATGTAGCAAGAAAGGGCCTTTACTGGGCCAATTTCTTCTTCCAGCAGCTGGAATAGGTCTTTGATTTTCTTTTTTAAGCAGTGGTACCATTTCTTTAAAATACTCTTGAACTGAACCTCAATATTCTTTTTTTTTAATGAACATCAGTATTCTTTCATCCATTCAACAAATTATTTATTGAGACCTTCCAGGTGCCCGGAACATATGGCTGACCAGATTTTCTTCTACGTTGAGGCACTCTGACATGGTAGAAAAATTAAGTGTCCCCATCCCTCTGCTCGGGATTAGAGTTGGCCAATCAGCCATCTGAACCACATCCTCATCTGGGAGCCAGCCCACCATAGAGTTGGCCTGAGAGGCTCACCATCTGTGCTGATGGGAACCTTAGCACATACTTACAGCCAACCGCATCACAGATTAGCTGATGAAGGCCCAAAGAGTAGCCTGGGCCGTGGGTCCCTTGGAGCAATCTCTTCATGGCATCATTAATCAAATGATTATGAGAGGCTTTGCAGAGTCCTTAGAGACCCGGTATTTCTGTGAGGAGAGAGAAGCAGGGAGGAGGCATGGCCTGAGCAAAGCCCTCAAGGTGGGAAAGAAGCTGTTGGCAGAAGCCAAGCCCCTGCACCTTCTGTCTCCTGTGCCTGGCAGGGCCTTCTGAATGACCTCCCTCTCCTCTGCCCATCCCCATTATCCTCTGCCCGGAACCAGGGTGCCAGCTTGGGTCTGGTGACAGCAGCCTCAAAGGAGGTGTTGGGTGGCCAAGCCTTCCATTGTAGAAGCTCTGGCATCTTCTACAAGCCCAGCCTTACCAAGTTGTCCTCCTGCCAAGCTGGAGAGTGGCTGGCTCCTGGGGTGGGGGGTCCCCTCTCCAAGCAGGGAACTTGAACCACTGCAGCACAGCACCAGCCCATCTCTGGCTACTAGAGCCAGAGCCTGGAAGAGTTTATGGAAACATGGCAGGCCCTAGGAGCAGATTTCAGGGTCAGGAGAAGCAGCTACCAGGAAGAGTTGGAGCTGGCAGGCCAGAGACCTAGGTTCTGGCCCCAATTCTTACCAACTTGCTGTCAATTTTGGATAAATCACGTCCTCTCTCTAGGCCTCAGTTTTTACATAAGGGAGTCTGACAGAAGGAGGGGTTCCCGGAACCCACATGGACCGACTGACACAGGCCTCCTTGCTCCACAGCATCCCTTTCAGGTTAAGGTCTGACTGCCCTGAACTGGGTGGTCAAGGTGCCTGCTGGTTCTGAATCCCACCACCTGGCCTCCTGCCCCTTCAGGGAGCAGGCCCTGGTGCTTGCTGACTCGGTTCTCAGCTCTCACAGAACGTTCTAAATTCAGTGGAACTCCATTGGGAGTGGTTTCCATTGCCTTCAAAATAATCAAGTGAAACAGGGGTTGCCTCAACAACTGCAATAGAGCTAAGGAACAACCTGGATATAGAACTCTACTTCCTGTCTGAAGCCCTAAGTTGGCAAAACCAATGTGTGAGTGATATTGTGAACTAAAGCTTTGATTGTTTCTCCCTGGAATTCTTTTTCACTATCATATCATTTTTAAATTTTTTTAAAAAAATTATAGAATGAGGGAATGTCTCTTCTGGCACAAAGACCTGACCTTTTTTCTAAGTCTTCTTCTCAATGTTCATTTATTTATTTTGAGGGAGAGGGAGAGAGAATCCTGAGCAGGCTCCACGCTGTCAGTGCAGAGCCCCATATGGGACTCCATCCCACAAACCATGAGATCATGACCTGAGCTGAAATCAAGAGTTGGACACTTAATGTGACTGAGCCCTGCCAGGCGCTCCACTATCATATCATTTTTTTTTTACTATCACATTTATTTTTTTTACTATCATATAAAGTATGCTGTCGTAAACTTATCACTGCCCTTTTTTAGAAGGACTGACTGTCCTTTACTGAGATTATTCCTTTCCCAATTTACAGCATTAAAATGTCTTTTTGGTTTTTTTAGATGAAACGATGGGGTGATGGTGCATGGTAGTTCTTTGAGTACATTTTTTTACGAAGGCAGATACTTAGATTTGTCATGCTCACACGTGTCCAGCCTGAAGCCTTCCCACTAAGTGAACACACTGCAAAACCACCATCGAGAACAGGAAGAGAACATAGTGACAGTTCTTTTTCTAATGTTCTTTCCCAAGCGAAATAAGAAGTTGGCAACTTTACGTTCTTCTCCCCACTATTTAGAATGTACCAATCTGTAAAATGGAACATTCGGGGGGCCTCCCGGGCTGGATGATCTAACATCCCATGCAGCGAGCACTCCATGGCTCTGCCTCTGATGCTGCAGCAACCAGAAGGTAGTAGGTCTGGCCTGGGACCCCTCCCACCCAATGCCTGAGGACAGGGAGAATCTGGCCAGAGATCCCTCCAGATGCGGAACTCAGCACTGCTGGCTGCTGAAAGCCAGGGCCAAGGGACAGTGAAGAGGAGTGGCTTTGGGCGAGAGATGCTGTGAGAGGATGAATCATTTCTTCCACCCAGGCCTCTCCAGCCGCTTTTCATTACCCATTACTCTTCCCTTCCACCCACTCACATTCCTGCACACCTAAGAATCCCTAGGGGCTTTTGTGTACCAACATTGCCATACCCCCTCCCCCAACCCAGTTCCCAGGTCATGCTTCCCAGACCCAGGAGATCATTCTCTATCTCTTGTTTGTCTTTGTTGATTTATGGAGAAATCCTGGCACCTTTCTGAAAGATTAGGAAATTTGTTCAAAATCACATGGTAGTCAGGCAGGGAGTCTGGGAGGCCACATCCGCCCCACCAAGGCAATGTACATTTATCAAGGACTCGCTCTGTGCCAAAAACATAGGTATAGGCGATTGTAAGGAAAAAGAGCCTTTCTGTTCAATAAGTGTTAAGTGTTATTCTCTTCCATAAGCATGTGCCCAGCCCTCACTGCATGCTGACCATTCACGCATTCACCAAATAGTTAGTGAGCAGCTTCTCTGTGTCTCTTGGCTGTAGTTACTGTCCTTGGGGAGTTCACAGCCTGGTGGAAAGACAGAATACCCACAAAATGAAGCTAGACAGTGATCACAGCAATCAGTGGGATAAGGGATGGGGGAAGGAAGTGTCGTATGAGGTTGCAGGGGCCATGGAAGACTTCTGGAAGGCATGGCATTTGAATTTGCCCTTCAGTAAGTGAACTACAGTCCACCTACTACTCACCTTAGCTCCCCAGAGTCCCCCCAGAACGTTCCTTTCCTGCTACCATTTCAGTATCAGTCAGTATTAGGCTAAGCCTTCTGTTACAAATGACTGCTCTCCTGCCATTGGTAGCCTTGGCTTAGAGGCTTGTTGTCACCCAATTAAAAAAGCAATTAGTTGTACATGCATGTGGTTTAGAAAGCTCAAAGCTTGGCTTGTAACGGAAGGCAGCCGTCTCCCAGCTCAAAACACGCATGCATTTTCTGCTCTACAGAGGCAATTGCTTTCAACTCTCAATTACTTGCCTATATTGCTACTTCTTGAATTTTTAGTTCTAGGTTTCTTTCTCCTTGCTTTTCCTACACCCGCATGTCCATTTTGTGTCCCCCACCATCTGTCCAGTATAAGCACATCGCAACTTTGGTTGAAGAATACTCACCGTTTGCATTATTAGGCCATATAAATGCTGTTGACAAGTGAGCCATGTAATACCCTATGATTACTTTTCCTTTCCTGCATAACGGTCACAGTTATATAATCTCGCAATATGTTTAAGTGTGTTGGAGAGTCTACCAATTTCATTTTCTTGGCGAAATCTCTTCCAGAGTCTTCCATTCTGTTCCAGTGAGGTTTGGTTGCTTTCTATGCCACAACCATTGGCCTGGGGACTCCTCTGCCCCCTCCTTTGTGGCATTTTCTCTTCCTTAGATACCATGTCCTCCTCTTTCTTGGCTCACTCACTTGCTCATTTCTGCCAAAGCACATCTTCCGGCAGCTTCCTGAGAAGGCGTGCAAAGAGATCTTACGTGACTAAATATGTCTTTATTCTCTCTTCACTCTTCATAATCATTTGGATGGGCACAGAATTCTGGGATGGAAATAATTCCCCTTGGAATTTCGAAGGCATTTCGCCATTGACTCCTAGTTCCCATAGAAATCCAATGCCAGTATGAATCTTAATTTTTGTCTGAAGCCTGCTTTTTTTCTTCTATCTGGAAGTTTTTATGATCTTCTCTTTGTTCTCAGAGTTCTGAAATTTCGATGTCATGGTATCAATCTATGTCCATTGTACTGAGTCCTCAAGGGGTCATTTCAATCTGACACGCATGTAGTTCAGTTCTAGGACATTTTTGTCTAATCCCTCTTCCTAGAATCCCTGTCATTCAGATGTTGAGCCCTCTAATACCTTGTCTTTTCTGCTTTCCATTTCTTAGCCTTTTTGCTCTGTTTTCTCAAGTTTAAAAGTTTGTTTAAAGTTGGGGCGCCTGGGTGGCTTAGTCGGTTAAGCGTCCGACTTTCGCTTGGGTCATGATCTCGCGGTTCGTGGGTCCGAGCTCCGCGTCGGGCTCTGTGCTGACTGCCAGCTCAGAGCCTGGAGCCTGTTCCAGTCTGTGACTCCCTCTCTCTGACCCTCCCCTGCTCACGCTGTCTCTCTCTCTCTCCTAGAAATAAATAAAAACCTTAAAAAAAATTAAAAAAAAAAGTTTGTTTAAAGTTTTATCTATTGAGAGACCGAGACAGAGCATGAGCAGGGGAGGGGCAGAGAGAGGGGGAGACACAGAATCCGAAGCAGGCTCCAGGCTCAGAGCTGTCACACAGCCCAACGTGGGGCTCGAGCTCAGACTGTGAGATCATGACCTGAGCCAAAGTCAAACGCTTAACTGATGGAGCTACCCAGGCGCCCCTGTTTTCTCAAGTTTATATCTAACAATTCTTTTGAGTTTTTCATTTTCTGCTATCATTATTTTTAATTTCCAAGAGTTCTTTTTCTTGATGCTTATGGATGCAATTAGAGATGCATTAATAATGATGGTTTTCTCTTTCAAGTCTTCTGCTATTTGCATAGTTGCTATCTTCCAAGTTTCTCCCTCGGATGTTTGTTCTAATCTCTTTCTTATTAGAAGCTTTTCCTCAGATGTTTACTCATCCTTTGTAGTCTGCTCATATTTAAAAATGGGACACTAAAACACAAACTGGATACTTTATAGATATGATTGGGGCTGAGTGCATGGAGCTGGTTGGGCCATTCCGTGTCTTTTCTGTAGAGCTGGTCAAGAAAAAAGCTCCTTCAGCCTCCTGCCTGCCTGGGGTGGGTACTGCCCTCGCAGCCAGAGTTTGGCCAATTGAATGGAGAAAAAGGACTAGAGATGTCAATATTGGGTACACAAATAATTGCTTAATTCCGTTGTCAGAGGGACCCCAGAATACAGATCCACTGCTACTCTCTTTTGAGAATCAACCTTAAGTGTTTAACTAAACACTAAAGATGAAGAGGATATCTGAGAATCTAACTGCTTCTAAAATAGATTTTCAAACCATCTTCCTATGTTAAGCCTTCCTACCCACCCATTTTCCAGAAGTACTTGGTACAGCTGACTCCCGAACCATTTGGGGATTTCACAGTGTAAATTGGGCTGCTTTTCAACTTTCTTTATTGCCTATTCAGGATTCAATCGCTTACTATTCTTTGTTGGCTGTGTCTGGTTTCTAATATTTTGAAAAATCCCTTTACTATTGTTTTAGTTGGTTTCAGGAAAGACCACAGTGTGTGATCAATGTGCTATCCTTATCCAATTTCAACTTTTAAATGAATAGCAACAACACATTTTAGAGCAGGAATTCTCTGCTGCCAATTTATAGAAGTAAACTGAGGGTAACCAGCATATGGAAGAGGCCTTCCCCACTAGTTCTTTACCTGATAAGATCTTTCCTGGCTCTAAAAGCCCAGGCCCTTAAGGCCAGGCTTTGGTGTGATACCTTCCTCAGTCTCTCTAGCTTGTATCTGGTTTTACCCAAGTTGGGTCTACTGAGTGATAGACATTATAGAACCTTACAGACATTATCCCATTTAAACCTTTACGCTTTATAAACACCTATAGAGACTCAGGGGGAGCCACAGACCAAGATCCCACCACTAATGAGGGACAGGGTTGAGAGTTGAACTCAGATCTTTCTCCACCACTGAAATGGACATTATCGTGAATTCTGAGGAGTCCCAAAGGAGGAGCTCACATTTTAGTTGGGGAGGGGGGGTATTGGGGGGCCATGTACTGCAAAAGGGTACATGTACCTCAGCCCCAAGCACAGGAAAAGAGTGCCAAATAAGAGTAAAGAAGCCGAGTGGCATTTAGTTCAGGGAAAGGAGGGTTTCAACCCAAGTGACTGAATCAGGATGGGCTTTCCAGAAGAGGTGGCGCCTGAGCTCCCCACCACACCAGCTGTCTTCTTTCCTTGCCTAGAGGATTGGCAGTGACAGCTAATAATAAGGTTGGTGGTGGTTCAGTTTGCAAAGCACTTTTATGCAAATCTCTGATGTTAGACAACCTTGTGGACTGAATGTTATCACCTTAGGCAAGAGAAAATCAAGGCACAGGGAGGTTGATCACCAGCTCCTGGTTCCCCAGGGAAAAATCAGAATTCAAATCCATCTCTTCCAAGTTCAGGTTTTCTGCTTCCCCCACCCTGTCCATGCTTGCTTTATCCTGGCCATCAGTTGAGGGGAGCCTTCCTGTTCTAAAATATCTCTTCACCAATATTTCACAATGTGTGATGTATGACCTGCTTGTCTTGGGTCTCACTCTAGGCCTACCAAATTTCTGGAGATGAGGACCTAAAATCTGCATTTTAACAACTGTCCCCGTGAGATTTTTGCTCACCCAAGAGTGAGCTGCCCTCCGCCCACAGTGATGCCAAAGGGCGCCGTGGGCAGAGCGCAGACCTAGGACTCCGCACGGCCCTTCTTGTCTCTGTCTCAGGATCGCCTCAGTTTTCCGCCTGTGAAGTGGGCTGAGTCACGAGGGGCAGCGCCAGAGCGCCTGGGTCTGCTTACCCCAGTAGCAGAGGGAGCCCCACACCTGCCTCCCTCCCCAGGCCCTTTCCCACCTCCCTCCGCCTGGCCTAGAGTGGAAGAAAAACAGCTGGGCGGGGGAAACTCTCCGCTTCCAGGCTGCTGTCGCCTCCTGATCGACTGCGGAAGGGTCCCAAGGTTGGGGGCTCTGGGCCACTTTCCGCACGCGCCGACCCCACCCCCGCTCCCCCGCCGGGAACCGCAGGGAACCCGAGCAAGCGGCGCATCCAGCCCAAGGTGCAGTCGCGGCCCCCTCCCCACCGCCCGCGGGCAGCCCATAAATATTCCCTGGGCCCGGAGGAGGGGGCGGAAACGGACTTTCCAGCGCGCTTCCGGGCGCAGGCCCACCTTCCCCCTCGCGGAGCCGTGCAGAAGCCTGGATGGGAGTCAGCGCCTGGCCGGGAGTCAGCGCCTGGCCACAGCGCCTAGAGCCGCCTGCGCGCGCCATACCTGAAGACTGATCCAGCCATCCTCGAGCTCTGGGTGCGGGGCGCGTGGCTAGCAGAAGCAGCTAGACTCACCGCGGGGTTCTGCAGGAAGCTCCCCACCTCGACCCAGGGGGCAGGGAAGGCTTCCTGGAGATATTTACATAGGCTAAGCTCTGAAAGATGAAAGAATACGATGGGCAGAGGGAACAGAATATGAAAAGGCCAGGAGGGTGGCATTTGGGGGAAATTACCATTATCATATTGAGTTCAAGGTGAAGTGTCAGAGACTGGAGAGGGTACCAAGGGCTCACGAAGCGGTATGCTTTAAATTATGCTAGGCAGATGCTGCAGAGTTAAGCA
Source organism: Proteles cristata cristata (assembly GCA_017311185.1). Taxonomy (NCBI): domain Eukaryota; kingdom Metazoa; phylum Chordata; class Mammalia; order Carnivora; family Hyaenidae; genus Proteles; species Proteles cristata. The sequence continues at coordinate 99,125 of JAESUZ010002326.1, forward strand.
GGACTGTGAGTTGGCCAAATTATTTGCTTTTAAGAAAGACCACTCTGGCTTGGTGTGGGAGGTGAACAGGCCTTGCAGGAACATGCGCGAGGAGTTTGTAGACAGAGGCCATGGTAGCTAGGGCCAAAGTAGCTGCGGTGGGAATGGAGAAAACGGGGATGGACTGGAGAATTTCTGAGTGGAATGGATAGGACTCTGATACGATTGATAGATTGGATTTAGGGATCAGGAAGTGAGTGGATCGCCTAGACTTTCCCAAATAGAAAGCAAGAGGGAGGATGGTGCCTACTCCTAACAATGAGTCCCTCCTGGAAAAATCATCCTCTTTCCCTGTCCATCCAGCTTTAGTCAGAACCTCACCCAATATCCCACCTCACCACCTCCAGGAAGCCTTCCCTGCTCTCTCATGGATCTCAGAACATCAAAGCTTGGTTATTTGGTTATTTGCTGTCTTGATTAGTTCTAGATTTAATTTGTGTGCACCAGTCTTCAAGGAAGCCCCACATAGTGGTTAAGATCGTATTAGAATCTTTGCTCTCCTGCAGATTTTGCTCTTTATCCTGCAAAAGTCAGTCACTCTAAGCCTCACTTTCATCTGTACAATGGGGAGAATAATCTTGAAGGATTCCATATGACTGGCATATGGTATGTGCCCAGTAAGTGAGCTTTTTCTCCCCCTGCCCTGCCGACTATAGTTGGTCAACCTGGAAACCAAATGAGGGCCTCCACAGTGTCTCCGGAAACTTCTTGTCTGGGACTTTTGGAGAGAGATAACAGAGTGGGGTAACAGAAAGATTTTAAGGCCAGGGATGGAAGGCATGACTTCCTGCTGAGGACGTCCTATGCGGCTTTAAGCAAGTCAGGGCCCTTTTGTCTACTTTGGACAACAGGGAATAGGGTAGATGGCCCCAGAGATCCCCGCTGCTACCCATGGCCATTCGGTTTGTGGTGGCGGTCCCTAGCTCCTGGATGGCCCTGAGCCCTGTGGGACAGCAGTGTTTCAATCCACTGGGACTCATTGAGGTCAAAGCCGGGCCCCTGGGACTGATGCCTCTTCCCAGGTGGACGGTAGATGGCGCTGAAACTCTGTTTATCCAACCTCGGGGGCGAGGCTACCTGGCCCTCACCTAGGTGAAATCCCTTATCCAGAGTGGCCCTGATGCTTCCAGACCATATCTTCTGCTGATGCGGCTCTGAGAAGGGCTGGGCTGGGCTTTACTCTCCTTCCTCCAGAAGCTGGGGAAGCTACTTGCTTTGCTTTACAGAGCCACAGGATGTGTGAGCCGGGAGAGCTCTCGGGGCTCTTCTGGCCCATTTCACTGAGGCCCAGAGAGAGGGGGGCTTCCCTGGGTGGGTTAACAGCCCAGGAGTGGTGCCAGGGTGCTGAATTTGGCAGGTCATCCTGTCCGTCCTTCCTCCTAAGCCCCTCACCAGTTTCCTCCTCCCTGCTATCCCACTTGCCATGGCCACGCCTTCCCACCCAGTCCTCAAGCTTCTGCCTGGCCAGGACCATCGTCCCAGCCTCCTCGCAGGCCCCTGTGCTGTGGATTTGTTCTATGGCTGTCTGTGCCTCTCCCCCCTGCCCCCAGCCCCCACTCCAGTCCAAGGATTTTCTCACAGGTAGATCCTACCATCACCTGCCCCCGCTGAAGCCCTGCCCTGCCCCTCCGCCCTGGAAGTGCCTTAGTCCAGCAGTCCAGGCCTTGGGATCAAGGCCCTCTCCCTCTCCCAGGCCTCAGCCATGCAAGTCTGCTCTGAGCCCCTCACACCTTTGCCCATGCTCTTCCTCCCTTCCCTGTCACACTGTCAAACTCCTACTCATCCTCCAGCACTCAGTGGGGCCTCTGAGATATGTGTGTTTGGGGGGGGGCAGCGGCTCCTCCTCAGCTCCCACGGCTGTGACTGCAATATGTGCTCGTCTCCTCTGCTAGGTGGCCTTAAGAGCCTCTGGGTGGGGACCTTGGTACAGGGTTTGGCCTCCTATTGGAGCTCCGTCCTTTGGTACTGGGTACACTGGGAGGAGCATAGATCATAACATACTGCTGGGGGCCAGGCACTGTGTGCCCATCGCCTCACGATCACCACAACACAGGCAGGTCAGACAGTGATCATCCCCATTTTACGGAAGAGGAGATGCAAGTGCAGAAGGTCACATGGCCAGTAAGTGAGTGAGTGAGTGGAACCAAGCTCAGCAGGTTGTGGGCACAGTAAGGTCTCAGGCCACAGGCCACAGCTAAAGGGGGCCGTAGGGTGGTGGGAGCCACAGGTACCCAAGGCTGAGTAAGGCCAGTGTGGGGCTATCAGGCGCCGCCTTGGGATGCCTGGGGTTGGGGGCCCTCAAGAAATGAGGCTCCCACCCTGCCTTAGAGCATTCAGAGCCCCCAGCTGTTCTGAGCCCGGCGACGTGGGCCTGAGCACCAGACGGTGCATGTGGCAACTATGCGGGAGAGACCAGTGACTGGTAGCCAGGGAAGAGGTTGACCCAGTGATGCAGGGGGAGGCAAGGCCCCACTTGGCGGTGGCTCACGGTCTGGGATCAAGCCAGGCTAGCATAACAAGACTTTCCAAGGAGCCCTGTGGTCAGCAGGCTGGAAGCTGGGAAGCCAGAGGTGAGGCTGCCCACAGAAGGCAGGACATAGTAACAAGCTGCAAATATTTGCTATAGAGAAACCCAGGGGCTGGGGCTGGGCAAAAGTTGGGTTTCTGGGTCCCAGTGTCAATAATGGGGTTGTCTTCAGCCTGCTGCACAGCATGGTGTGGTCTAGACACCAATAAGGAAAATTCTAGCCTGGAGTCCCCCAAGGAGCCCCTGTGTCTGGGTGCCCCAGTCTTGAAGTTGCAAAGAAGCCAGAAATAGGAGGGCCCTGGTGCCGAAGCCTGAGCCCTTCATTCTCTAAAGGAGAAACTGAGGTCCAAAGAGGGACTGTGTCTGCCCAGTCCCACAACGAGCCAGGCCCAGAACCCAGGTCTCCTGATTCCCATTCTGATTTGGTGGCAACTCAAAGCGCATCCATTCCCTCCTGTGGGGGAGTGGGGGGACATGAGAGGTCATTTGCTACAGCCCAGCCCCCACAGCTAGGCAGCCCTCCGTAACTGTCACCCCCTGGGAAGGAGTGTTCAGAATGCTTTCTTGGTTTAAGTTCATGCAGAGAGTGCCGGAGAACTTCTTTGGGTCTACCCTGATCCCTCTAGCTGCAGCAAACCTGCTTGGGGATGTGTTTGGGGCAGGGCAGTGTGAGGAGCTGCTGGTCAGGAGAGGGGTGTCTCCCAACCAAGGGGAGTCTGCTCGGTGGCGGCACCCAGCTCCGCCTGACGCCTGCCTGCGTGTTGGCCTCACCCTGGTCGATGAGGTCATCCTCTCTCTGAGAGGCTTGCTCCCAGGGGCTCCCATGCGGTCCCAGACAGATCTTCTCCCTGACTCAGCCAAGGGGTCCAGCCACTTCTGGAAGGTAGCTCTTTTCCTGGATACTCAATGTCACAGTGGCTCACCTCTTCCAGACACGCAGTTCGGGACCAGGGGCCCTCGGATCACTGTTCCCCAGCTGCTACCAGCTTGCCTCGGGGGTCATGAGGGGCAAAGCATCATCGCGCCCCAAGCAGAGAAATCAGCCAAGTTTTAACATGTTCCAGAGCCTCCTAGCTCTTCCTTGGGCTCTGCCTCATCCCGAAAGATCCTCCCCCTTCCCAGGGAAGGGTGCACTGAGGGTGCTTACCCTGCTGAGAGGACAAACATTTACTGAGCTTCTGCTGGTACCTGGTGTAAAGGCCTTGTCTGGCAGTCCATACGGCCACTCTGTGTGGTGTGAGTATCACCATCCCTTAGGACCTGCTGAGACCCCAAACTGCCAAGCTACTAAGCGGGGGAATCAGAACGTGAATGTCCCTATTTGTGTATGGGGAAGGATCATTACTGTTTTTTTCTTAAAGTGATTGTAACTGGTGAGAATAACCACATGGTTCAGCTAATACATAGTAGGGGCTCTATAAATATTCATTGAAGGGAGGAGGAAGTAAATGAACTTGTTCTCAGTGGCCGGGGGGTGCTGGATGAGGACCTGCCCTTATTAGCATTCAGGCCCAGAGAGGAGGTGCCCACTGGGGAACTGAGGGCAGAGCCACCCTTGTTCCTCACACCTGACTGGGGTATGATTTCCTCTCCCTTGTCCCCCACCATTGAAGGGTAGGCAAGGCAAGTCTAAAGTGGGGAAGAAGACTAGGACTTGGGTGGAAGCTGAATGAATAGTGAGGCGTCCCTTCCATGGGCTCTTATGTCTTGTCTTCCTGCATGGCTCTCCTACCCCGTGTTCCCTGCTCAGCTGGGGATGCACTCCTAGGAGCCCCTCTTCTCGAACAGACTCGAGCTGCTCCAGGAAGCCTCCTTGCACTTGCAGGAAGCCTCTCCCTGGGCTCCCCCAGCCTTGTGAATTGTCATCACGCAAGCCATGTGTTGTCATTGACTAGCTATGTGGTTGTTTCCCCATCAGACAAGGAATTCTCTGAGGGCAGGGCTTGTCTTCTCCCATGAGAAGGCTGGGAAGGAAGGTTGTTGAACCAGCAGAGGAATGAGCGAATGAACAAATGAATGAACCAGGGAATGGGCAGCACGAATATTCCCAGTAGGCAAGTCCTGGGCCTCGGTTCTTCCACTAGCTGGCTGGTCAACACTGGGCAAAGCCCTGTTCCACTTTGATGTCAAACATCCCCTCTGTCCTTTGGGCTATTGGGACCTGCCAGCTGTCCTCAGAGACCAGTAGTGAGGGCAGGGGTGAGTGCATCTGCAGATGCCCCCACAGGATGCTGTCCTGCTCTCCCCGTCTGCTTAGCCCTTAGCCCCACTGAGGGTGGATGGAAGAAGGACCATCAAGTTGCTTTAGCCCCATACTGCTTCATATCACCCCATCTCAGAAATGCTTCATGTCAGCTCTGAATTATCTGCCCTGAGCAAGCCTGCTTGGCCAACAAACCCACTAACATCAGCCAGGGCTTGCTGGGGGCAGGTCCCGCCATCCAGCCCCAAGGCCAGACAGTATCTGCAACACCCTACAGGTTACCAAGCCTACGCCACTCCCCACTGGACTCCCCACATCCCAGGGGCCAGCCTCTCAGGGTCTTCATTTGGTCACCAAGGAAAGTGGGACCCGCAGAGGGAGAGACTGGACTGGCCCTGAGTGCTCAATGCCCAGTGGCCTAAGTGGGAGTATTAATCAAGTTTTAAGCTCCAAACTGGTTTAGTTTAATCCCCGGTGCTGCCTGAAGGCGTGATTTGGGCAAGTGGGTAATTTTCTCTGGGCCCCGTTTCTTTATCTGTTTGGAAAGATAACTTGCTCAGTAGTCCTGAAGGTGCCTGTAGAGCCAGAGAGGCCGCTTGTGGACAAAATGCCAGCCTAGGAACCAGACCCAGCTCTGCCTATCTCTGAGCCTCCAGAATGGGGAGCTGGGCTACCGTCCCTGCCACCCCCCACCCCCCACCGCCATCAGCCACACAGCCGAGGTGGTGGCTGTGGGAGCATTCTGTGTTCCTGCCACTCTTCAGGCCTGGGCTGTGGGCATCACAACCTGAGCGGCCGAAGGCTGTCCAAGAGAAAGCAACCCTGTCTATTCATCCATCTGTCCATCTGCCACCCATCCATCCAACATTTACCTAGCAGGCTCACTGTCCAGAGCCTAGGATACACTGTGATTGCAGAGCAAACCCCCACGGGTCCCTGCCCTCAGACTCACAGTCCATCTCCAAGCTGCCCCCCCTCCCCGCCCACCCCCACATCTCTGTCCCCATCCTGGACATTTCTTCCCAGGTCTAAATTCTTCTAGTTCACGGGTGCCTGGACTCCCCCCTCCCCCGCTTGGTTGTCTCACAGGCCCCTCAGACTGGAACACTTGAGCTCCACCATGCCCAACCACTTTCTCTTCCAGTTTCCCCCAGGTCAGTGAATGACCTCTGGGATCTCAGCATCTTTCCAGACTCCCTTCCCCCTCTCACTCATCTCTGACATCTAAACGAACAAGCAGGAAACTCTGAGGATACTCCCTCTACATAAATCTCTACTATTTCCAGTTTCCTCTATTTCTACCATCACTCCCCTCATTGAACCCTCTTCACTGAAGTCTTTCTGGGATCATGACTGTTGACCGGCCGGTCCCTCTCATCCACCCTCCATGGGGAGGTGGGATGCCTTTCTAAAATGCAGACCTGACCATGTAGCTTGAAACTCTTCCAGGCTCCCCACTACCCAAAGACCAACACCATGTTCTAGGGGTCAGTGTCTGGTACGCGACCTTTCCAGCCTCACATTGTGCCCCCTTGCCCTTTACGCCTGGCCTTCTTTCAGCTCTTCAAACCCCTGCCCCAGAGCCTTTACCTGGAAGAATATGTCTTTCTGCCCCCTTCACCACCACCTCGTGGCATCCACAGCTGCCCAGTGTCCTCGCTCCATCGCCTTCCGGAACTGTCTTTCCGGACCTCCTGAATCTAGTTAGGCTCTCTTTCTACTCTCGGACTGGCTCCCTTCCTCGAGGCCGCCCTAACTTCTCCCTTTCCTACCTTCCATTTCTCTGCTTGTGTTTATCAACTACTTGCTACTGACCAGGCATAGAAATACAGTGATGGACCAGAATGAACATGGTTCTTGCCCTCGTGGCAAGAGACCTTGCCCTCGGGTCTACTGAGGAAGACTTACGTTAAAGAAGGAACATCCAGTGAATAACCACACACCAAGACAAGCATTTGTCACTTCGCACATGGCATCTGTCATAGGTTGGCCTCCCTGAGAAGCAGTCCCTGAGGAAGAGGCTGGCACACAGGATGTTTATTACGTGCGCCCTTGGAGCTGCCTGCTGTGAAAGGGAAAGAAGATGCAGGATCAGGCAGAGGGAGACAGCAGGCTGTGATCTGGTCTCATGAAGGTCTCAGCTGACCCCATGGGGGCTCTGGAACTGCAAGGAGCCTCAAAGTTATCCCAGTCTGGGGTGAGGGGCTGGGCAACTCCATCAGTTGTTGATAAAGCTTGGCCCTGGAAGGGGGTGTGATCTCGAGCAAGGCAGTTTTCTTCAGCAGAGCTAGTCTCCCAAAGGGCTGACAGCTGAGGTGGCACTCCCGGCCCTTCCTGCCTGAAGAGGGACCCGGCCGGCCCAGCACAGCATGGGCATGGCGCACGGGGAAACAAGCTCACATTTGTTCTGAACTTGGCCTCTGTGATTGCATGGCCATTCAGCCTCAGCGCCTCTGTCCACTCCCAAACTTCCTTTCTGCCCTTGGCATCTGCCTTACCCTAGCAGACTGTGGAGGCAGCTGAGCACCAGGGGATCTGAGGGGTACTTCAGATAATTAAGGGGTCCAGCACAGGGGCGGGGAGGGGATGGTCCCTTTGCCTTGTGGTTTCACCCAGTGCTTAGAGAGGTGTTACCGAAGTCACTCTGGGACACATGAGAGGGAGGGGATATCTTGGGCCTCCTGTCGCTGTTTCACAGCCTCGTACCTGTCCTCATTCGGCCCTTGGTGCCATCCACGGCCTCCCATACCCTTCAGAGTCACGGCCTGGGTTCTGGCTGAGAGCCAGCAGGTGATATAAGTAATATGTTTTAGGAGAAAGACAGGCAAGCCAGAGCTGGGCCCTGCCATTCCCAAGATCATGGTGGAGACAGGCTAAACAACAAAACAAAACAAAACAAAACAAAACAAAACAAAACACCCAATTCCCCAGCCATCTAGAAAGATTTATCAAGAGCTTCCCCTGTGCTCTGTGTACACTGCAGGTAGTTCTCACAACCCTGTGAAGAGCTACAATTTATTATCCCATTCTAAAGATGAAGAAACTGAGGCTTGGAGAGCTGAGCTACAGGGACTCACACAGTTAATAAGTGGTGGATGGTAGGCACCTAGGTAGGAGAAGAGAACTCAGAATGAAAGGGAGGAGTGGAAGCCAGGAGGGAGTCCTTGACTTGAGCCACTGCCACTTTTCCAGAACGCTGGCAGCCATCCAGGAAGGTGGAGAGAGAATCCCTTGAGCCCAGGACCCAGGTCACCTAGAGCTTACACTTGGAGGCATGTTGGAGGTAGGACTGGTTAAAGTTGTCTCAGCCACAAAGCCCGAAGTGAGTCTTGTCTGAATCTGTCTGTGTGGTGTCTGCTGAGCCCTGGGTGTTGGGGGAAGGAAAGAAAGAGGGAGCAGAGCCACCTCCCCCAACATGGCCACTGGCTATAGAAGTTCCATCTTGGGTAACAGGGAGGGGGGCCTGATTTCCAGCCACTTGGCCCCATGTGGAGATCCTTCTTCTAGGGCTAGATGAAGGGTACACAAGTTTATTATCAAGAGACCCTTCCTGGGGCGCCGCGGTGGCTCAGTTGGGTAAGCATCTGACTTTGGCTCAGGTCATGATCTCATGGTTTGTGAGTCTGAGCCCTGCGTAGGGCTCTGCGCTGAGAGTGCAGAGCCTGCTTGGGATCCTCTCTCTCCTCCTCTCTCTCTGCTCCTCCCCATCCTTCTCAAAAGTAAATAAATAAACTAAAAAGGAGGAGGAGGAGGAAAAGGAGAAGGAGAAGGAAAGGAAGAGGGAGAAGAAGAAGAAGAAGAAGAAGAAGAAGGAGAAGGAGAAGGAGAAGGAGAAGGAGAAGAGGAGGAAGAGGAAGAGGAAGAAGATGACTCTTCTTACCAGAGGTTGGGACTTGGGGATGTATCAGGAGCTATTTGAGTACTGTCCCATACTCAAATACAGGACTCAGTAGCTCTGGGACTGAGTGCAGATGCTGATTTATCTGTGTGCACCTCATGTGTGCTGAGCCCATGTGGTAAGTCTGTGGTCTCATCCAGTTTGCACAGGGGTCCAGGGAGAAAGAGGTTGTCACCTCCATCACTCTGATGGGGAGACTGAGGTCCAGAGAGGTGCAGGGACTCACCTGGATCTCCTCACTCCCAGCCCCAGGTTCTTTTGAATTCTCCCTAGCAATGGCCCCAAAAGACAACACCTGCCCCTTACAATCCCTAGATTAGGGAGCACATTCCAGGGGGTAGGAGCCTTTGTGCCTGTTGGGGAGAGATTTCGGCTGGACCTGCGGACTCTCCCCACCTATTAAATGGCTATTGACGCTAGGAGTAGCATTAATAGATCATGTGCCTTTCGGGATGCCGTGTGGTTTAGCGGTTAGCACAGGCCGAGGGCCGTGAGCACAGAGGGGCCTTACAATGACTGGCTGGCGTTTCAGGGTCGGTAAGGGAAGAAGCAGGCAGACTGGTAAATACTCAGCGTCCCCACCCCTTTTAGGGCCTGTGTCCCTTGCCTTTTCCCGACAAGGTCCTCAGCAGTGCCTGGGCCTCCCTGTGGGTGCGTGGGGCACCCACTTGCCTTCATGCATCGAGGGCTGCTTCTGCCCTCAGACCAGGGCCCTGAGGGCCCCCGAGGCCACGTCTCCCCTTCACATTGGGGCTCAGCCCAGAGGGTTCTGTTCATGGTGCCTGATTGCCTAATGAGCTTGGCATCAGGGTAGGAATAATTGCACCATAAAGTATGTAAATCTAATCATAACAACACTGCGCTGGGCGACCTGCATTCTCTCAGCTCTCAGGCGCCCTGATCCTGGGCCGGCAGTTCCGTGGGAACTGCCTCACCCAGCTCCTTCCTACGTTTCTGAAATGACAACTACAGCGTGTATCTTGGCCTCTGCAGTTACAGTTGCACCAAGGGCTCCCTGCCCCTGTCCCATCCAAGCCCTACAGTAACGATGAGTGAGCACTGATGGAGTGCTGATGGCATGGAAGGCATACACCTAATCATTTTACGTATAGTCGCTCGTTTACTCCTCCTAATAACCCTGCGAGAGAAGCCTTATTGGATTCCCTGTTGCACAGATCAGGAAGCTGAGTCTCAGAGGGGCTTGACAACTTGCCTCAGGCCACACAGCTGCGGGAGCCAGCAGCTGGGGGATTTGGCAGGAGGGGAAACTAAGGCACAGGGAGAAAACGTAACCCTTATCCAACAGCCTGTAGTAATTCAAGGTTCCCCAGCCCCCCGGGGACCTCTTCAGGCATTTGGGGTCTGTGAGGGCTGGAGTGTCACCCTGACGTGTGGCTGTGTGGCTGAGGTGTGTAGGCACTGGAAGTGTGGTCCAGGGCCCCATTCTGGGAAAGTCAGGGGATACAGCCAAAGCAAAGAGCTATTTTAAGGCCTCCCCTGCCTTCACTGCTCCCCACGTACCCCCTCTGCTGAGCCAGGCTGCTGGGGCCCGGGGCCTGGGCCAAGCATGGAGAATTTGTTCCGAGAGCAGAGGGAAGTCTTGGCTCTAAGACATTCACACTCAATGAATTACTTCAACGCGAGATTAGACTTGCAGGCTTGGAGCAAAGTGATAATAGGGCTCAATTAAATTAATTTATCTGGCCTTTATGCTCCGGGCCCCTCCCTCAGTGCCGGGGCAGGCCTGACCCACCGCACCTTGGCCCTCAGGCCCAGCCCACGCTGGGAGTTTTGGATAGCGGTCAGGCGTTGGGTGCGGGGGCCGCTCCTTCCATGGTGGGAAAAGCAGTGATGGAGCTGCGGAGGGAGAGGCCAGGATTGTTGTTTTGTTTTTGTTTTCGGTCTGATGTGCCGGTTGGGAGAAAATGACCCTAATTAACCAAAGACTGCAGGAAGCAAATTCCTGGTTAGAGAAGGTGAGGACTGGCAGGTCTGGCCGAGGCCTGACTCCCAAGGCCCTATGGAGGGACCTTGAAGAGATCATCTAGGAAGGCCCTTGGCCCGTGCCCAGGCCTGTGTCCCTCACTATCCCAGGCGAGGGGACGTGTGGCTTTGTGCGGTCAGTGAGTGGGTACAGAGAGAGTCAGACACCCCGGCCACAGGCTGGGCTCTGCCAACAAGCTCACTGTTAGAATCACAGAGCCGTCACGATCCAGCCCCTGCCTGCCTGCCTCTCGGGCTTCACTTCCTGGCCCTCTTCCTTCTGCCCCACCCAACTCCCCTCCTACTCTCCAGATGCCCCGAATCCACTTGCAGCTGTCCGGTTGGCATACCCCTCTGCCCCTGGGCCTTTGCATCTGCTGTTCTCCTGTCCAGGACAGCCTTTTCCCCACTTTTCCTAGAGAGTGCCTGATTCTTTCCCTATCCCTACACTTAACATCCTGAATGTGCGGGGGAGGGTGTCAGTCTCAGGGTCCCTTTCTCCAGGAAATAGCCTTCTGGAGGGCAGAGGTCCATCTGATCACCCCTGTAGCCCCAGGGCCTAGGACAGAGGTGGCACCGGGGGAGGTTAGATCATCATGAGCATCACCTGCAGCGCGAATGCTGTAACTCTGTCATGATCTGTAGCCCAGGCCCAGCTGCACGGGCCATATTGGGTAGAGAACCAGGTGCCTCGTTTGTGACCCACCTCATTCACAAGCCTGAGACAGGTTACTTCCTCTTCCTCAGTGTCAGCTTCCCAATCTGCAGCAGGACCGCCGGCCTACCCCTCCAGGGCCCCACATCTGGTGCTCAGGGATCCCAGCAGTTCGGGGGTGGGTAGGTCTTGACTCACCAAGTGGAGGCCCGTGCTGAGGCCGCGAAGCTGAGGCCCGCAGAGGCGGGCGCTCTGAGATAAGCCTCAGCTGATAGACTGCTCACGGGGTTTCCCAGAATCTGGGCCTCTCTTGCTGTGTTTCCTCCGGCAGACAGGGCTCCTTCCACGGGTATTTATCCAGTGCCCAGGGTGCCCTGGCCCCGCCTCCGGCTCTGCCACAGACCCTCCACGTTGGGGTCCCGGCTGCTGTGTGCGGGACTGGGAGCTTCTACGAGGCCTGTGTGGCTCTGAGCCCCAGAGAGCCCCCAAGGGTGTGGGGGTAAGGAGCCAATCTCCCCTCTTCGCTGACCTGACCCCTGTTTTTGGAATCCAGGTCAAGGAGTTTGAACCTCACCTAAGAAATGTGGGAGTCTGTGCGAGGCAGGAAACAGCCTTGTCAGGTGGGGGCTCAGGCTATGAGCCTGTTGTGAGATGCTTCCCGTGGGGTCCCTGTGGGGTCCGCTCCCCCTTGGCTCAGGCCCGTCTCTTTCCCTGCCATTTCGTCTTCCTCAGACTTTCCAGCCATGGAAAAACCCGTCCTCCCCACCTCCCCCACCCCACCTCCATCCCCCGAGGATGCCAGGCCTTTTTGGGGTTGTAAATTTATGACCAAAGCTGAGGGCCAGGCCTACTGCAGGCCGACTTTGAACCTCAGCCTCACACTCAGCACTCACCGGGGGCCTTTCCTCCAGCCTGCAGGAGGAGCAGGCCTTTGGCCTGGAAAATGAAAGGCCTTTGTGGGGAGGCAGGAGCCTGCATGACACCCCCTGACCCCCGCCTCACCCCTCCAGAGCCTCAGGGGCCGGCCTTGCTAGCTGAGCTGCAGAAACAGCCAGCCTGAAAGCCCAGAGCCAGCTCGGGCCCTCCGACTCCACAGGCCTCCTCTTCGTCTTTCTTTGGTCGGGCCAGCTGACTTAGCGCTTAGAGTCCCAGCCTTCCAACTCTGTCTTCTCTGGGCCTCAGTTTCCTCTTCTGTGACCAAAGGGGGTTAGATAAGGTCACCTGTAAGTTTCACTGGGGATCTAATGTTCCACTGCATCCCCCATTCCCTTCTGAGCCCCAAGTCTGTGCCAATGCCAGAGGGCAAGAGAGATGCCAGGGCCTATTGGTGTGTGTGGGGGGGCGCGGGGGGCAGGTGTGAGGCTGAGGAAGTCCAGAACCAGCTGGCTCACTGTGGAGGCAGGAGAGGGAGGCCCATAGGACTCCTCACTTGCGTGAGAGCTGAGTAGAAGACTGGAATGACTGATGCATTCATGTATTGATTAGACAAACACAGCGTGCCAAGTGTATGACATAAAGCATATTCCTGCTGCTGTGTGTGTGCACGCGCACATGTGCGTGTGTACATGTGTGTAAGACAATGACGAAGAAAGACATAACCCTGAGAATGGAAGTTGTCAAATGGACATGGAGGGAGGGCGTTCCATGCAGAAGGGGCACTAGGCAGTGATTCATGAAAGGCTTCATGGGTTTGGAGAAGGACCCAGGTTGCGTGTGGCTGAAGCAGGAAAGAGATGAATGCTTTCTGCTGTAAAAGGTTGTGGGACCAGAGAGATGCAGGATCAAATCCCAGCTCTGCCCTGACTCGCTGGGGGACTCTGAGGGCTGTTTGATTTGTCTGAGCCTTAGAGTTTATGGCAAATGGGACATAATTCTTATTTCTCAGGGTTGTGAGAATTACAGGAAAGGAGGTGGGTAGAGCACCAGCTGAGGCCTGGCAGAGATCGGTGCCCATATACCCAGTGGGGGCACAACCAGTGAACACAGCTTTGCAACAGTCAAAATCTTCTTACTGTGGAAGGAGCTGCCAGGTAAGGAATGAGCTCTCTGTCATGGGAAGTATGTAAACTGGATTAACGGTTATGTCAGGGAGGCATGGTGGGAGATCTTGAACCAGAAATCTTTAAAGTCTTCTAGCTCTCAGGTCTGTAATGGCCCGTCTATCCCAAAGCATCCTTGCAGAGGTCTGGAACTCGTACCTTGTCCCATGTTTGCTTTTCTCCAGGCTGACCTGGCCCAGAAATCACACATGCTGGGTTCCAGAGCTTGTACCCCCCCAGTCACCTCCTCTGACCACAGATTTCCACTCTGTAGGAATCCAGTCAGTATGGAGTAGATTGAGAAAATCACCTCCCTGGATTTGGGCACAGTCTCTAGTGATATGGTCAAAGAAGTCAGTGGTTGTTTGGCAGCTTGCCTTCCGCTCAGCTGCAGCACGGAGCCCCCCCTCCCCACTTTGGCTAAATGCTCTCAGACATCTCAAGATTTGTAGAAGCACGGAGCATTCCAGGGAAGCGATAAATCCTTGTGGGATGAATGAATGAAGTGTCTGACTTTTGGCTCAGGCCAGCCCCGAGGAAGGAAATCCAGAGAATTAGGGGACGCAGAAGGATCCTCGGCTGGGAGCCATGTTTCAGTTTTTCCTTGGGAGCTCAGAAGGTTTCCTGTCTCCCCATTCATCATCACCCCACCCTGCTCGTTGCTTTCTGTCTTCACAGTACCCCTCTTTGGGGAATGGAATGGCAGGATAATAGACTCATAGAATCACAGGTTGTCAGTACTGAGGAGCCTCTACAGAGGGTCCGGTTCAACCTCCTCATCATATAGATGGTGAGGCCAAAGCCAGAGGGGAGGGGCACTGCCAAGGGCTCCTAGGATCACCCAGTGAGTCCCTGATGGAAGGCGGTACAGATGGGTGGTGAGGGTCACGTCAGATGGTGTAAGTGTGGGTGACCCCTGGCCCAGGGAGATAGCTGCTTCACCCTATTCGTTACCACCAGGAACCCTGCAGAAATGAAAATAATCTCTGGGCTTAGTGACCCTGGCAGAGGCCCCGATCAAGACCCCACTGGAGGACTCTGGCAGGGGACCATGGGAAAACACCCATCCTGGGGTGTGATCACAAGGTTGGTACTGGGAGAGAGCCCCCAGCCAGTAGGTTCTGGTACTGGCTTGGCCCCTACTCTCCATGTGGCCCTGGGCAGGATCTACCTCTCTCTGGGCCTCAGTTTCCCCATCTGTGAAATGATAGTGCCCAACTGGACCCAGAGACCTTTGAGCTCTCACCTGCTATTTATCTGAATGCTCTGGCAGGGAGGAATCTGAATTCACCTTCAGCATTTCCTGCCTCGACACACACCAAGCCCCCTGTCTAATCCTGGGGTCCCAGGCCTGTCCTCCAGGGGGAAATTGCCATGATTTAAGGTTCCAGATTTCCTGGACCATTAGTGTCATGATACCTTATATCTGGGCCTCAATTGCTTTTTAATTAAAAAAGAATCCGTCCCAATCCCTGGTTTTACTTGCGTCTCGGGGAGCCCGCAGAGACTCTGTTCTACCTGATGCGTCCCACTCTTCTGTTTCCTCCCTTGTTTTAGGAAGAGAAGGGTCTGGGGTTGTCTACTGACACCTTCTTTGTGTTGGGTGCGGAGGGCCCGTATTGTACGCCACGGATGCCTCGCGTCCCACATTTGAAGACATCTGTGTAGGAATGGAAAAAGAGATGGCTCCAAACCTGTTCTGTGGCCAGCACTCACTTCCAGCCTAAGTATGAGATGAAGCAGGGGGTTGGAGGACAAGCTTGGTGTGCAAGGAGCTGTCCCCTCCTCATGGCAAGTCCTGGAGTGTGGGGGCAGAGAGATGTGTGTCTGATTCTCACCTGAAACACTATCTGAAGTCCTGGGGCCTCAGGGAGAAGGAGGGTCAACCTGGCCCTGCCAGAGTTTGGCAGGCAAAGAAATAAGCTTCCCACGGGCCAAAGTGGCCACTCTGGAACGGAGGAGGGCACAGATCATTTCACATGGGTAAGTCCAGGGGTCTGCTGCCTGCCAGAGACGGGTGACCCCAGTGGCATGTATCTGAGGTGGAAGAGAGGGTGGGAGACATCGGCTGGGAGAGGGGGTATCACCCATGTCAACAGATTGTTTCTTAGCAAGGAGGGAGTCACTCCACAATACACCACAAAGAGGGAAAGTTGGGCTTTGGACATCGCCACCAGGAGAGGACCCCTGGGCCAAATTCCAGCAGCTCCAGGTAGGCCCTACTGTTGGCATATTATGTCTATTCCTCCCCCACCTCCCCACCCACCATCCCCAATCTAAACCTGACCCTGGAGATGGAGAGTCACAGAGAAGGATGGAAGGGGGGCGGAATAGAAGAAACCCACAATCCTATCTCCCTCTCATTGGCTAAATCTGGAAATGGGCCTGAGCTGGGGTAGGAGAGCACTTTGAGTTGGGGGTGAGGGTGACTTACTGAGGTCAGATTGGGTGCTTCTGGTACCACCTGACAATGAGACTGTCCATTAATGCCTAACATAGAGCAGGAAGGCTGAGGTTCGTCATAGGTGGAGGTGGAGAGCCAACAGAGCCGGTTTGAGAGATGGGGTTGAAAAATAACGGGTTTTTATTTGTGTGCCTCACAATCCAGCCTGTTACACATGCCACTTATACATGCACGTCATTTCACTGAATCTCAGCACCATCTGTGGGGTCAGTTTATCACTTCCAAATCACGGATGAAACCAGGGAGGTTTGGAGAAATTCCCTGGCTTGTCCAGGGACCCTTGATTCAGGATGTGAATGGATCCTGGTGTCTGGGCAGGACTTTCTGGTCTAGCATTTCTCCTCAGCCTTCAAGCTGCTCAGCCTTTAAGCTCAACTCTCAGAGATTCTGATTGAGGAGATCAGGAATGGGAAGGACCAAGCAAGGACTCTGTGGGGTATTTTCTTCTTTCTTTTATTATTATTTTTTAAATATTTTTTTATTTATTTCTAGGAGAGAGAGAGAGAGACAGCGTGAGCAGGGGAGGGTCAGAGAGAGAGGCAGTCACAGACTCTGAAACAGGCTCCAGGCTCTGAGCTGGCAGTCAGCACAGAGCCCGACGCGGGGCTCGAACCCACGAACCGCGAGATCATGACCCAAGCAAAAGTCAGACACTTAACCGACTAAGCCACCCAGGCGCCCCTTTCTTCCTTCCTTCCTTCCTTTCTTTCTTTCTTTCTTTCTTTCTTTCTTTCTTTCTTTCTTTCTTTCTTTCTTTCTTTCTTTCCTCTCCTTCTCTCTCTCTTTCTCTCTTTCTTTCTTCTCTCTCTCTCTCTCTCTCTTTTTTGCTGAATAAAATATCAGCAAGTACTTTAATTGTATAACTGAGTTTCAAAAATGTAAAGAAACTCCTCAGAGACTGACAACAGAATACATACAGATGAATCGATTCCTTGAGGATTTTTTAACAGTTTTTATCTTAATGACCCAGTGCCCATCACCCCATCATCTATCTCCCCCCTCCCCCCTGTCCCCTCTGATAACCATCAGTTTATTCTCTATAGTTACGAGTCAGTCCTTGGTTTGAAGGATTTTGCATTTTCCTAAGCACCTGGGAGACTCTGGTACAGGTGGTTGGTCCAGAGAACATGTCCTGGGAAAGACCAGCCGCGCCTCGATGCCTTTATGGTAAGGATAGCATTCTTCAGGCTGCTGGGGCGGCTCTGGAATGCCAGGGCCAGAAGATATCCTTTTTATCCCCGGATTCTCTGTGCCCTCCAGTCCCCCTTCATGGCTCATGAACAAACGTTCATGAATGGTCATTTTGGGCCCTGGATCTGGACTTCACAAGATGGAAGCCCAGAATTGCTGTCTCTTAGTTGTGTGAACTTTGGGCGGGTTACTTCTTTCTGTGCCTCAGTGTCCTCAACTGTAACATGGGATGATTTTGGTACCTACCTCATAAAGTGGTTGCAAGGATTAATTAAGTTGGTATATGTAACTCAGTGATATGTCACATGTAATATATAGGGAGTGAGCAGTCCAGAAATACTAGTTATTATTATTATTATTAATATTAGTAGTAATATCATTACCTGTGTGACTAAAACATATCAGATCCTTTAGCACCAGGGGAACTGGAGGGCAATGATTGGTCTGAAGACCAGGTCCAAGGAGAGCCATGAACATCAGGGTAGAGAGTTAGAGGGACGCTGTTGGGTATGGACAGAGGGTTCTGGAACTAAGGCTTTTGTTAGAAGATCCTTGGCAGTCCATCAGCTGGATTGAGGTAAGCCCCAGAGAAAAGCAGCCCTGCTCACGAAAGAAGGTGCCTACCCATTGGGTCAGTGGTTGGTGCCATCTTGCCTGGAGGGCACCATGGCTCACCCCCCACAACCACTGCATGAGGTAGACGTGGCTGTTTTCATTTAAAAAAAAAATTTTTTTTTTTATTTCTAGGAGAGAGAAAGAGACAGCGTGAGCAGGGGAGGGTCAGAGAGAGAGGGAGATACAGACTCTGATATAGGCTCCAGGCTCTGAGCTGGCAGTCAGCACAGAGCCTGACGTGGAGCTCGAACCCACGAACCTCGAGATCATGACCCAAGCAAAAGTCGGACGCTTAACCAACTAAGCCACCCAGGTGCCCCTGCTTTCATTAGTCCCATTGTAGAGATCAGGACCTTGGGAGCTGGCCTGCTTAAGATCACAGGGCTAATGGCCGAAACAGGATTCAAACCAGGAGTTGGCTCCAACGCCTGTGTCTGTAACCACGGCCCCCTACAGAAGCTACTCAGAGGGAGGCCTCTCTGGCTTCGTCTCTAGGACACCTGAGGACCACACAGGGGTCAATCCGGTTTAGGAATACCGCCAGTCCCTCAGCTCACGGGCACCCATCTGGGCAGCCTTGGACCACCTCCTCCCCCCACTGGTTGGATTGGGAGCCATCCCCCTCATCTCTCGGACCACAGGGCAGCAAGGCAGACAGGGGGATTTATCTTGGCGCTCCAGTCACACCGGCCCTGGCAGCTTTCCTCTGGTTAGAGGGTGCCATTGCTCCCCGGAGAGCTCCGGGTTCCCTGGGCAAGGGGATCCTGGGCGGTCTCAGGGCTGGTTAGCCGCCTGCAGTGACTTTATGGGGCTGCCGTGGTCATTGGGCCCATAAAACATATGGAGTTTGAAGCCCTCAGAGTTTCCACATCTCCCAGGCCCGAGGCCAAAGTGTGAGGAGCGGGGAGCCCCAGGTAGCGGCCCTCTGTGGGGCGGCTTCCGGCCCTGGCGCCTGCCCCGGGGCCCTGAGGCGGCCGCCCACAGGAGCCGGGTCAGAGCAGACGTCTTCCAGGCCCCGCAGTCCTCACAGCCCCCGGAGCAGATGGGGCCACTCCCGGCTTTGAGAACTTTTTTGGGTTTGTTTTGATTTGGTAAAATGGTCCTATATCCTCATTGAAGAGAAGATGGAAGTGAGGCGCAGAGAGGTGAAGGGACCTGGGGGCGAGGAAGAACGGGCCTGCTTTGGGCGCCACCCCACTGCCCGCTACGGAGGGGGGTTCTTGTACCTATGAAATTGTATTCAAAGCAGAGAGTATTTCCCCCCGACTGTGTGTAAAAGGAATAACCAGCAAACAGGGGTTTAGGCCACAAAGCGAGGGGAGGTAGGGGTTGCCTTGGCCTCGGTGCAGCTCTGAGAATGGATGGAGCAGGTGAGGGCACTGAGGGGTGGCCCTACGGGAAGCTGCGCGGTGAGCTGGTGGCAGGCTGGCCCGGGCCGTTCGGGCACGGAGGCCATCTGGTGTGGAAGCCTCTGGTTCTCAGCAGGCCCCACCTCCTCCCGACCCTCAGCGAGGTCACCTTGCCTCACGCTGGCCTCTGGCCTATGCCTCTTCCTCCTCCTCATGGGAACTCATCGTCCTCAGAGGCTCTGTGGAAAGAATCTCAGAACCAGAGACACCACATTCTCAGGAGGGAACCCTGGCTCTGGAAACCTGAGTCAAGTCCCCTCCACAAGTGATTTTTCCACCCCTCCCTTGATGGGGAGCTCACTCCTCCCAGACATCACCTTCACGGGGCAATTCTGCCTAAGAAAAGGGCCTTCCAGACAGCGGTCAGACAATAATCTCCCTGTGCTGTCTTCTCTTGGCCCTCGCTTTACCCAGTGGGACCCCTCTCCCTCCCACCCTCTCCTCCTTCCTCTTCCTCCCTTCCTTCCTTCTCTCCTCCTTTCCTTTGTTCCTTCATTCATTCCTTCCTTCCTCCTTCCCTCTCTCCCTCCCTCCCTTCCCCTGACCTCCCCTCCCTTCCCTTCCCTTTTCTTCCCTTCCTTTCCCTTCCCTCCCTTCCTTCTTTCTTCCTTCCTCCCTTCTTTCCTTTCCCTGACCCTTCCCCCTCCCCCTCCCTTCCTATCTCCCACAAATATTTGTGAACCTAGTACGGGAGGAGCCTATGTCTGCCACTCCTTCTGTCCAGTCAGCCCCTCTGGGATGAGTGCCCCCCCAGCCCCCACCCTGGGATTAATCGTCAATTCTTTCTTTCCTCCTACCTTCCTATCACCTGGCTGCCCCTCTGAGCAGTTATCAAGGCTCCACACGAAGCTGTGGATGGAGTACAGCCTGGAGCCCGAGTGGGGGTGTGAAGGGCCTGGGTTACAGGTGCAGCTCTCTGTCTGCTGCCCGTGTTCCCCTGTGGTAAATGCCTCTCTTGTGTACAAGGGGGAATTTAAAGCAGACGGTATTGAGGGGTCATCCTTTTCCCCTGACCCTCAAAGCTCTGTACAAAGGCCATCTCTAGCCCACCATTGCCCCAGGTCACTTCCTCCTCTGGGAATGGTTACCTCCTCTAAGAGTTGTCTGTGTATAAAGCTAACCTGCCCTGGCAGAGCCCTGAAGGTTTATCCTGTATCCTTACCCCACACCAGGCTGGGTACCGAGGAGGGTTTGGTTAACATGCGTGTGAGCTGAGAGATGGGTGGCACCAGGCAGGGCAGCAGTTCACACCTCAGGGGTGGGCGATGGGGCTTGAACCCTGACCACAGCACATGCCTTCCCTGTGAACTTGAGCAAGATTTTAACCCCCCTGAGCCTCAGTTTCCCTACTTGTAAAATGGAATAATACTCAGAGACAGAGTTAAATAATTTAAACATGTCGGGGGCACCTGGGTGGCTTAGTCAGTTAAGCATTTGACTTTGACTCAGGTCATGATCTTGTGGTTCATGGATTTAAGCCCAGCATCGGGTTCTGTGCTGACAGCTCAGAGCCTGGAGCCTGCTTCAGATTCTGTGTCTCCCTTTCTCTCTGCCCCTCTCCCACTCGTGCTCTGTCTCTCTCTCTCAAAAATAAATGTTAAAAAAATAATGTAAGTATGTCTTATTACTGTAGGCATTCAATAAATTATATTGAATTATGTTACACATAATACAATGTATATATTATATTATATTATATTATATTATATTATATTATATTATATTTATTATATTATATTTCCCACTTAGGGCCAAACATTTCTTTACAGAGGTAGCTACGTATTCTATGGGAATGTGCCTGTGGAATGTAATTGTACTGAACTTACCTGGCTTTGGCCGGGCACCTACCGCACCCCGAGCTGTCACATTGGGTTCCTACCCATACTTGCCCGGCTTCAGGGGCTGCACAGGGCGAGCAGCCAAGCAGGCTGTGTGGCCAGTGGCTGGCGGGTGGGAGTAGACAAGCCTTGGAACGCCATGTTGGAGGCCTGGCAGCTGGCACAGGCAGGCTCAGGGGGGCCGGGCCGCCCGCCAAGGTTGGGCAGGCTTGATTACCTCCACCCACCCTCCGGGCCTGGCCCCGTTCAAAGTTTCTGCCCCACTAGACTTGGAGGCCCTGGGGCTGGGGAACTCATGGGAGAGGAAGGGCCCTAGCTCAGGATACAGATGCCCCCTCCCTTTCCCAGCCCGTTCAGTTCATTCGCTAGCCCTTTACTGAGCATCTACTGTGCATCGGGCCCCGGCTGAATGCTTTACACGTGTTATCTCATTGTGCATCACTGACCTTCGAGGTAGGGGTTAGCATCCCTATTTTACAGATGAGACTCAGAAAAGGGGAAGTGACTTGCCCAGGTCTACCCAGTCTGCAGGCTGTGGAGCCAGGATTTGAACTTGACTGTGTGTGATTCCAGAGCCCAGATGTGCACCTGCCGCTGCACCATGACTGATGGGCTCTGATGCGGCCATCCGTCCCCCACCCCCAGCTCCTTCCTTCTGGCTATAAACATGTTGTGGGGGGTGCTGGGGAGCTACATAAGGCCCCTGCCCTCAACGAGCTCATCATCTAGTGGGAAAATGGGATGCTGGCAGTTACTGCATGAGGGAGGGTGGGGAGGAGAGGGAGGCGGAGAGGACCTTGAAGAGGGCTGCACCTGGGGAGAGGATGTGTTTGCAGGACTCTTCATTCAACTTTTACTGAACTTTCAATTTTTTCTTTCCTTTTTTATTTTTTTAAAATTTTTAAATTTTTTTGTTTGTTTGTTTCTGAGAGAGAGAGACAGACAGCATGAGCAGGGGAGGGTCAGAGAGAGGGAGATACAGAATCTGAAACAGGCTCCAGGCTCTGAGCTAGCTGTCAGCACAGAGTCCGACGCGGGGCTCGAACCCACAAACTGCGAGATCATGTCCTAAGCCGAAGTCGGACGCTTAACCGACTGAGCCACCCAGGTGCCCCTGAACTTTCAAATTTTTCATTTCCACAAGGGAGGTGGCCTACAGACATACATGGTATACGATCACTTTTTTTTTTTTAATTTTTTTTTTAATGTTTTATTTATTTCTAGAAGAGAGAGAGAGAGACAGCACGAGCAGGGGAGGGTCAGAGAGAGAGGGAGTCACAGACTCTGAAACAGGCTCCAGGCTCTGAGCCGGCAGTCAGCACAGAGCCCGATGCGGGGCTCGAACCCACGAACCGTGAGATCATGACCTAAGCGAAAGTCGGACGCTTAACCGACTAAGCCACCCAGGCGCCCCTATATGATCACTTTTTAAAGGAAGAAGGGACAATGAGGAGAGAAAAAGTACCAGGATACAGGACATGAGGTCAACCCACAAAATGCCAGCTGGAAAGTTCTCTCTGCTCCCCAGACATGAGCCTGGAACACCACTCGGGATTCCAAGAGCCCACACGAGGCAGGGGAGACACCAGTGGCTTTCCATCTCAATTTTAGCATCGTGTCTCATTTTCCAGAGGAATACCTATGCAGAGCCCCAGTGAATATATGCCATTAAAGGAAAAGTGCTCTGGTTGAAGGGAGGTGAGAGGGCTTGGAATTCCAACTACTGAGCTTTCTCTCAACCTCTTAGCGGTTCCTGGGGCCCCTCTAGGATCCTGAGAGCTCAATCTAAGACCCTGAAGCTGCACTCTTCTTTGTCCACTAGATGAAAAGTGAAAGAAGCTAGGGGACCCTAGCTATGACTGACACTGAGCCCAAGACAGATTCCTTCTGTAGGTCCTCTTCCACACCAGGCTTGTCCTGGGCACTGGGGACCCAGATGAGTTAGACCACCCTTGCTTGGGAGCTTCTCTTCTGGTGGCAGAGACAGATGTGTGACAAGGACATTGGCTGGCTGAGCCAGCATTGACCTTGCATCTGCCTCTATATCTGCCTCCATGTATGTGGTTTTTTTTTATGCTTATTTATTTTAAGAGAGAGTATGTGCATGGGAAGGGGCAGAAAGAAATTGTGAGGGAGAACCCCAAGCAGACTCCATGTTGTCAGCATGAAGCCTGACATGGGGCTTGAACACACAAACAGCAAGATCATGACCTGAGCCAAAATCAAGAGTTGGAGGCTTCACCAACTGAGCCAACCAGGGGTCACATGGTGGGAGGAGAGGGAAGACTTTGGAGTCCTGGCTAGGGTAAGAGAACCAAGTCAGAAATCGTAAGCACCTTCTGAGTGCTTACGATGTGCTAGGCAGTGTCAGATCCAGTTTTGGGGGGCCTGAAACTTATACAATATTGGGAGCCCTCTTTAAGGAGAACAGTGCAAAATCAAGCCCAATAGTGAATGTTTATTTAGCATGAGAAAAATCACAGTCAATTACATATTTTTAAAAGTGGACAAATACCAACAACATCACCAAATTCAGAAAAGTGATTATTTTACTTCAGTGCCAGAAGTACTTCTGTAACACTTTGTTCTTATAAGTTTGGACTACAAACTTTTTATTTGCCTCCTCATACGATAGCAATTTTGCATAATATTTTATGTACAAAGAATAGAAAGACAACTGAATCTTTTCCTCTTATATGATTATTAGTTTAAAATTTTTTAATGTTTTTAATTTATTTCTGAGATAGAGAAACAGCATGAGCAGGGGAGGGTCAGAGAGAGAGGGAGACAGAATCTGAAGCAGGGTCCAGGCTCTGAGCTAGCTGTCAGCACAGACCCCAACGTGGGGCTCGAACCCACGAACCGTGAGATCATGACCTGAGCCGAAGTCAAACTCTCAACCGACTGAGCCACCCAGGCGCTCTGATGATTATTAGTTTTTTGAACACTCATGTGTTATTTCTGATAGTTATAACATATGCCACTTTAGACACAAATACACTTGTTGTTTGTTGCTACAGATTGTGCACTACAAATATATTTATGAGAGATAGAGAGAGTGTGTTTGAGTGGGGGACAGGGCCAGAGGGAGGGAGAGAGAGGATCCAAAGCAGGCTCCATGTTCAGCCCGGAGCCCAATGTGGGGCTTGATCCCATGAGCGTGAGATCATGACCTGAGCCAAAATCAAGAGTTGGGTGCGTAACCTGTCAAGTCACCCAGGCGCCCCCAACAAAGGGTGGATTTATACTTTCTAATTCTGTTGGCCTCATCCTCAGTGGCATTACAGACAGGACGATTTCTGTTTTGATAAGGCCTAAATTATTCGCCAGCAATTTGGCAGCTCTGATGCTTGAAAGAATATTCCCCAGACTGACAGCTCTATACATTTCAAACCTTGTTTCTCTTCACTATCCACATGCCTCTGGGCCGGTCACGGTTCTGACGCTAAATGAGTCGGCACTGTGGGCAGCAGGGATCCTGGTTCTGGAAGCCGTTCCCACACTAGGGCCCCTGGCACTAACTGTAACTGTGACTGTGAAGGACATAAATGCGCACCACGGATCCCAAATTCCTGTAAACGTGTCCTCAACTTCCCTTTGGCTGGATTTCCTAAATGCCTCGGCCCCACAACACCCCTCAGCAGGAGAGAAAGGTGGAGGGGAGTCAAGGTGAAAAGAAACAGTGCCATCAGCCCTTTCTGGCTCAAACATCTTGCGTTTTACAAACATTTGCAAAGACCTGTGGCCATGTGAACACATTCTGAGAGTATCACCCAGAGAAGAGACAGATGTAAGCAAAATGCCTTGAGGTGCAGACTTCATTACCTTCTGGGTGAATTGGCTCCAGGGTCAGGCACTGCTCTAATCCGTTTGTGTCAGGGAGCCTCATTACCACCCTGTGAGGTAGGCTGTCGAAGCATGAGGCTGAGAGGGATGGAGAGGGGAGCATAGGTCATGCAGTGGAGGGCAGTTTTGAATTCAGAACCATGTGACCCCAGAGCCTGTGCTGGTCTTTCTTCCCCGGAAGCTGATGGGAGTATTGTCAAGAGATGGACGGATGGGTGGATGGGTCGATGTATTCCTGCCTTGTCCTCTGATGCATTGGGTACCCATTTCCACCAGCACTCCCCCCCCACCACACACTGGCAGTTTCATAAAGTCTCCAAAGGCAGGACTTCCCTGCTCCCAAGAGCTCAGCACAGGATACAGAGGAAGAACTTCGAGAAGGGCCAGGCCAGGGATAGCGAGCGAGGAGATCCAAGTGCCTATCATCCATCAGGAGCTCAGCAACAGCCCAGGCAGAGGTGCTGTGTCATAAAGCCACGAGCCCTGGGTGCCCAGCACACGAGACAAGGGACCTCCTGCGTGGGCTAGAGGTAGGGGGGTGCACAGGCGGACTTCTCAGGCCCTGAAGCCCCGCACACCCACCCTGGTCCACTCCTCTGCTAGAAGGTGTTGCCCAGCTTCCTTCTGGAGTTTTCCGAGACGTCTGGGGAATGAGATGCCCACCCAGGCGGCCCATTCCAAGGTTGAAGAGCCGGAACGGACGATGCCAGATTGCTCCGGGCCGAGCTCAGTTCCGCTTGAGGCATTTTATGGGCCCGGCCTGGGTAAACACGGGCCTCATTAATGTACGGGGGGCTCCAGCTCTGGTGCTTGTCGGCCGCGCCTCCCTGAGCCGCGGGCGCTGGAGCGTGAGGCCCAAGGACGGTGTGGAGAAGTCCTGGTGACGGCTGAAATGGCTGCATGACAGGGACCCTCAGACACTTTTGAGTCTTCATTCATAGAAGGGACAGAGGAGGGGGGTACAGGGAGCCCCTGAGGCAGAGTCGCAGCTTGAACCCCCGCCTCCCCACTGACTCAGTCCACCATATACCTTCAGCACCTGTGCCTCCCAGAGACACGGATGTTGCCAAAATATCCGTTGGGATACATGGCCTGACAATATCCAAGCCCTTATGGGAACAGCTGGAAAGAAACTGTGAAACCATGACTTCCTTGAAAACCCTAAGACTCTCCCTTCCCTCTCTTGTCACTAGGTTCCTTCGCTTACTCCCCACACCTTTCCCGATGCCAGCTCCACTCCAGGCCCCAGAGCTGGGGCCGGGGACCCCCAGATGAGTCAGGCCTGCCCTTTCCCCAGAATGAGGTCACAGTGGGGTGGGAAGACAGGTGTGGACACAGGCAATGATGATGACAAGCTGGTGTGCTCAGTACTGGGACGCAGGGACGTTCAGGGACTGTGCACAGCCTGAGGAGGGGCCCCTAGTGTAACCTGGGGTCGGACGGTGAGGGAGTTCCCTAGGAGGAGAGCAGCTATGGTATGGGGAGGCCCCTGGGGCAGAGGGAATGGCTCTTGCAAAACGACAGTCCCTTAGAGGCTACGAGATGGTTGGCACCTAGTAGGCCCTCGGTGACTATCTTTTGAATGAATAAATGTTAAGAAGCTTGGTGACACCACTTCAGGACACCCGGTTCAGTTTGAATTTCAGATAAACAATGAGCGATGTGTTTAGTATCAGTGCACTTGGCAACCCTAACCTGGAGCAGGGGTGAGAGGAACTGGGAAGTAGATGCATGAGGAGAAGGCCCGACAGTGGTCCAGCGGGGAGGCTATGATGGCCTGAATGGTGGCGGGGGGGTGGGGGGGCGGGGGCTGTGGGCGGAGAGGAGGGGATAGCCAGCAGGGTTAGGGTTTGTGTTTTGGTTTTGGTTTTGGTTTCTTTAACGAAGCTCATTAGCGACGTATTTGAACTCATCCCGGCGCCTCAAGTCATAGAGCAGTGTCTCGATCACTCCCATTGCTGAGCGCTAGTCCGCTGTGTGAACAGAGCACAGTTTAGGTGCCTTTTCTGCTGTTGGTGGGCATGTGGCTCTCCCACTGGGGGCTATTTGGAACAATGCCGCTCTGACTATTCTAGCCCATTCGTGAGGGATACACCCAGTGACATGCTGGAGACAGCCTGCGTTGACTTCCAGGAGTCCAGTTCGTGCTTCTCTTCCCAACGAGCGTTCAGTGCCATCACACTGGTACTTTGAAATGGACTGTGGTGGAATCATTTATACCACAGGAATTGGCAAATGTTACAAATTAGGGCTCCCCTCACCCGCACCCCCAACAGCCAGAGGGTCAACACTGACCAGCACAGCGCTGGGCATCGCCCTAAGAGTAAATTGCTGGGCTACTTAAACTTGAACTTGAATTTGAACATTGGCTATGTTCGGCTTTAAGTGCAACAGGGTTTTCCAAAACGCTTATGCCAATTGGCCCTCCCCCAGCCTGTGTGAAAGGTTGAGGGGGGCCTCGTGTTCACTGTAGAGAGGCTGTGATGAGGTGGGGTCACTAGACCTTGTGGATGGGCTCACTGAGGGGAGGCAGGGTGAGACGGGACCCTGGGGAATGCCCACATTCTGTCTGGGTTCCTGGAGGGTGGGAGGGGGCACACAGCTGGAGACCGGGTTAGGGGGCAGGTAGCGCTTTGGGATGGGTTGGGGGGGCAGTGCCTGTGGGATGTCCTGGGGTTGTTAGACGTGCGTGTGAGCAGGCAGGGCAAGGTCGGGGGCCGAAGGTGAGTGTGTTTCGTGCCCTACTCATTGCTCCTGCATAGCCTTCATCAACGCCCCAGGCTTCACACCTACCTGTGCTCCCACCTGGACCTAATCCTCTGCGTGTCTTCCCCTTCCTTTCCCACCTTCCACTTCCCCTTCTTCTAGGCTTGTGGGGACCTGCATTCAGTGTCCCCTCTCCCCTGCCCCAACCACTCTGAGCCACAGCAACCGAGTGTGGGGCCAGAGACAAGACCCTGCCCCTCTCTGGACCTCAGTGTCCCCTTCTGCACAATGGAAGGCCTGGGCTGGAGGACCCCGTGGAGGTGCTGAGGGGCACACCTCCAGGTCCCCACTCCTGGGCTGCATGTGGACAATCTGGTCCACTTGTGAAACTCTTCAGCACTTCCCAGGGCGAGTTGTTAACTTAGCACCGAGGATTTGTGGCCCATCAGCCTGCTTATTAACTAAGGCCTTACAGGGTTCTTACAGTGTACAAGCCCCGCTGGGAGCACCTTGCTGCCTCCACTCATCCCCACAGGATGTCAGGGGGGACATCCAGGGCTTTGCCCAGAGCCACACAGCCTTGGAAATGCCAAGTCACTGGGGTTACAGCGTCTGGCCTTTCTCCATACCTCAGTGTCCCCATCCAGACTGGCAGAGCCATGGGGCATGCTCACCCCTCACCCCAGTGCCCAGCCCAGGCCCTGGCATGGACAAGATGCTTGGTGGAAGTCTACTGAATAAAAGAACATTCTGCATCTGCCCCCAGTCCTCTGTCCAAGGCCCCCTGGACAGGACTGCAGCGATCAAGCCTGGGGATGGGCTGAGTATGTGCATCTAGGGGGGAGAGTATATGAGTAGCGGGTAGGGAGAGGGGGAGAGGAGAGAAGGGGGACACATCCCTGACCAGCTGGGCGGTGGGGGTGGGGGTGCACAGACTACTCTGAGACCATGGCCCATTTCACCTGGGCAGCTCTCTGTGAAGCCAGGAAGCCGTTAGTATTTTCAGAAGGAAATGAGTGGGTTTTACTCATGGGGAGCAGACGGCTCTGGGAAACAGCTCCAAGGGAAACAGGCCATGGGGTGGGGGGCCGGGGGTGAAGACCAGAGCCAGCCGCTCCCCTCCCCTGCCAGGCGAGTGGGGGGCAGGTGTCGACCAGCAGGCTGACAAATGAGCTGACCATGTCCCTTGCCTGATGCTGGTGAGAGATTTCCATCTCAAAGGTGCACAGGGGCCAAGCAGGAAGAGGAAGGGGGCCTAGATTCTTTTCACCACCTCGGGGACCCCACAAATCAGGGCTGGCGAAGGGAGGCCAAGGCCCACTGCTGGCTTGCCTGGGTGGCCGGCTCAGGGTTGTCAGAGGGGCCTGGAAACTAGCCAGAGGCCATTTGGAGATTAGAAGTGTTCCTTCTGTCACTCTGTCCACCCACCTGAGGTCCCTGAACTGGGACTGGGCTCAAGCCCTGATGTCAAGGGGCTTCAGACCTAATGTGGAGGGGGGGTGCCCACCGGTAGATGGCTGACAAATGATACAGGGCACCCTGAGGCAAGAGCAGCCGAGCCTGCCTGGCAGCAGCCTCAGGGGGAGTGTCCGTGGGAAGGTGAGGACGCAGCCCTGTAGGGCACTGTGAGTGGAAAGCCCCTGGATCCTTAGGCCTCAGGGATCTCGAGGAGAAGGGCAGGGGCGGGACGGGGCTGCAAGTATATCCCTGGACTGGCCCAGCTTCTGCCCTGCTTTGGCCCCCGGTTGTCCACGTGAGGCCCCCTGGGAGTGACCCCTGCTCTGCTCAGCCCCTGGAGGCCACAAGGGACTCTGGAAACCCTGGGCAAGAATGGAAGAGTGGAGGCTCAGCTTCCCAGCCTGGGTGGGGACACAGAGCTGGGAGTGGGGGGCGGCGTGAGGGTGGGTAATGAGTTGTCCAGCCGGAAAGCTGCCCAGAGCTTGAGAATCTCCTATGAATTTGCCCTCTCATTCCCTCCATGACGGGGCTTGGGCCCTTCCCTGCACCTCCAGTCTCACCCCTCCTGTCCATCTCCTACCAGCAGCCAGGTCCCTCCAACTAATCCCATCTGTCCAACAGCTCCCCCGTGCCTGACCTGGCCCCTGTGCCCCTTCTTGATCCAGCCCTGGTGCCTCTCCAGACCTCCCCTTGCTACCAGCTTTCCACCCCCTTGCTCCTCAGCTCTTGGGGTGGTTTCAAGCCTTTGGGGCTCTGCACATGCTTTCCCACTGGCACCCGTTGTCTATCTGAAGAATTATGCTCATCATTCAAAATCCAGTTTAGCATCACCTCCTCCAAGAAGCCTTCCTTGATCAGCCCCATGCCTGGTAGAGTGAAGCCCACTCCTCTGGGTGGCCGCTGGCTTCCCACAAATCTCAGATCTCTGTTTCAGAGGGTGTCAGACATCTGTCTTCCTAGAAGACTGGGAGCGACCTCAGGGCAGCTTACAGAGCGGGAGGTCAGAAGGGAGCTGAACTGCAGAGCAGGCAATGCCTCTCTTGAGCCAAGATTGGGTGTGGGGGAGTGAGGTGTAGACTCTGTTGGTCCGGGGGCGGGGGCACTTGACCAAGAGAAGGAGCAGACAGGGTTGTCGGGCCTGAGAGAGGTCAGTGTACACTGGGCTGGCCAGCAAGTGTCTGGGGACACAAAAGCTATGCAGGAGAGAAGCCCACTAGGCAGGGGACTGTCTGAGGAAAGGCAAGGGGCAGGACCACATGGAGAGTCAGTGATGGGGAGCAAAGAACAGCGGGACGCGACATGATGAGGAGTCCTTCGGGGAGCCCCTTAGGGAGTGGTGGTTTTCCTTTGAGCTCACTGTGGCCAAGCCACGTGCCCAGTCCTCTGTGGGGTGTTTACGTGGCTCGTCGAAACCACATCGCCACCTGTGAGGTAGGAGAAAGCTGCGGCATGAAGAGGCCTGACCACCTGCGTAGGGCAAAGCAAGGATCAGGGCCCGTGGGCATCTGATTCCAAAGCCCACGCCCACCATATCCTGCTGTGCCTCCTCCATTTTACAGAGGGGGAAACTGAGGCCCCAAGAGTACAGTGGCTTATCCGAGGCTGCCCATCATGTTCAAGGAAGAGCCTGGCCTTGGGCCTGGGTGGAGCAAACCATCCTGGCTGGGCCTTGGGAGCTGCACCCCCCCACCGCAGGGCCCTTCCTCGGCTGGGGGTGGGGTGGGGGGGAGCCCCTGGAAGAATGTCGGAGGTGGCTAAGCTGGTAGAGCTGGGAGAGACAGGGAGAGACCTGTGGTTTGGCACCTCTGTGAGGATTGACCCTAACCCCAGAGGCCTCTTTGAAGGAGGCTGAGGGCAGGAATGGGGGCTGAGGAATCCCTGGAATGTTCATTGTCTGAGGAGCTCCAGCCTGGGAGAATGATCCCAGAAGGAAGGGCTGAGAACAATGGGGGTCTGGGGGTGGGGACTTCTGGGACAGACAGGGCAGGGCTGGGAGGGGCAGGGCTGGGCACAGGCCAGGCAAAGCCCTCGGGTAAGGGTGGCTCACAAGAAACCACAGACCAGACAGGGAGCAGCCTCCTCTCTCCCGGACCCAGTGGGGCCGAGCGCCTGCACCCTGGAGGGTGCTGGTTGTGACATCCCTTCCCATGCAGGGTGTTCAGAACACCCCCAAATGCCCTCACCCTGGTCCCCGCAGGCCCCAAGCAGCCTGTGGGATGGCCTTGGTGGTGACCATCACGCCGCTTGACAGACTGAGAAACTAAGGCTCGGAGAGGCAAGAATTACCCAGTTACTCAGTGTTTGAGACACAACTCCCTGATATTTTGTTTGGCCGGGACCACACGGGACTTCCCTTTCAACACCTCCGTGATCAACTCTTCTTCTGTTTTCACCTCCACTGCACAGAACCTGGCGGGGAGGCCAATCACATCAGGGAGGACACTGTTGACTCCACGAGGGTGTGATGGGGTCCCACGCTGACCCGTGTCATCATGCCAGGCAGCCAGGCAGGCTCGCACACACCCCTGCCGACCCCGACCCCCTCCCCTTCCTCTCCTGAGGCTAATGTTTCATTTGCTTGGGTTGTACTGAGACTGTAGGGTGAGTGGTCCCAGTGATGTCATGATCTTTCCTCTTACCTTCCCTTTGGGGGAAGCAATCCTGAAAGGAGGAAAGGCTGTGCATTTGGGGGTCAAGTCCACATGGGCTCAAATTCCAGCTCTGCCGCTTCCTGCAGTGTGACCTTGGGCAAATCACTTCACGTCTCCTGCCTCCCTTGACAGTGGTTGTGAAGATTTCACTAGACGCTGTACGTGAAAACGCCTGGCCACAGGAGCCCTGGATGTGGTCTCTCTCCCCATCCTCCAACCTCTCTCCCAGCCTTTTAGCCACCCTGCTTGCCCCCAAGGAATTCAGGAATCAGGCCAGCGGGCCTGGGCTGAGACAGAGAAGGGGCAGCCTCAGCACAGGCTTCTAGCCTCTGCCCCTGAGGGGCTGTCTCTGGGGGGTCCTGCTGGGGTGCCCAGTGGGGTGTCTGACACAGAGAGGGCTGCCGTCACTGGCCCAGAGCCTGTCTTATGCTTCCAGCTTCCAGGGAATTCTAAGGTGCTGGGAGCCGGGCACACCTGTCTCCTTCTCAGAGTGCATCCCCAGTACCTCACACTACTGAGTACTGTCACATGCTCCCCTATCACGACCCCAGCCGGCCACCAGCCTACCTGCACTGACTGGGAGCCACAGCTCTGGGCCCAGTGCTGGGAAGGGAAGAGAGAGGAGTCTCACCCAGGATCCCCAGACCTCAGGGTGACCCCAGGCGCACTGGGAAGTGGGTGCAGACTCAGATATTACCAGCGCAGCATGATGGGAGCCGGGAAGCCCAGGGACTGTGGGACTGGGTGGGGAAGACTCAGGGAGGCTTCCTGGAGGAAAGGTTATTGGTCTGAATCTTGAAGCATGGACGTGAGTTCTGGGGAGCTCAGGGGAGGAGGACTTTGGGGTGTTGGACCAGAGAGATGGGATGGACGCGGACATACCACGCCCAGGGCTGGGGAGACAGGGGGCGCTAGCGGACACGGAGGGCTTCCTATCTGCACACTGGCCAGGCTTGTCCTGGGGCATGTGGTGACTGCCCCTCCTCTGGGCCCCACTCCTTGAGACCACACTGGGGCCCATGCACCGAGGCTTCTGGACACCGGCCCCCTCTCTGCCTCTGCCCTGTGGTGGGAGACCCAACCGAGCCCCCATCCAGAGCGGCGGGCACCCATTCTCTGGGCCGTCCTCTGGAATCCCTCCCTCCTCTACCAGCCATCCTCCCCAGATCTGCTGCCCCTGCCTCTCCGCCTCCTTTCCTGCCGTGTGCTGTGGCCTCACACTGCAGACGGAGGGCTCCTTCCTGGAGCACGTGTGTCCTGTACGGCAGCCTCTTGTCACCAGGCCTCAACTCGGCACTCAAGACCCTCCCAGTCTGCCCCCAGTGCCCTCTCCAACCCTGTGCCCTGCTTCTGTCCCCGCCTATCTCAGTTCCTGAGCCACACCAGGGATGGCCGGGGACCCAAATGGGCCAGGTCTCCTCAGGCTCTGAGCATTTTCCAGGCTTTTCTCTCTGCCTGGACCCTGTCCCTTCCATGAACGCCTCCCAGGGGCCTCCTCTTGTGTGGGGGTGGTGCTTGCACCCTCTAGAAGGAGAGCGACAGATGCAGGGAGGCAGGGGGGCTGGGGGATGATGATGTGGCACAGTCCAGCCGAGGGACACGCGGGTGGAGGCCACGGCGAGCGGAGGCTGGAGTGAGCTGGGGAGGCCTGCGCGGGTGGTCCCGACTCCCTCGCAGGCCCGTTTTGGCCACAGAGCTTTTCGAACATGAATTCCCCCGCCTCCATAAGGATCACATACCTTGGAGAAGCAGAGTCAGAAGAAGACGCTGCATCGTATAGGTAGGAATCCCAGTGTCCAGAGAGGGCCAGAACCTCCCTAGGTCACAGAGACAGGGATCTTTCTAGTTCAGGCCAGCCCAGCCCAGCCCCCTGCAATGCCTCCCCCTCCCCCCGGAGGCCCAGCCTAGGCAAAGCCTGGGAGCTCAGTTAGCTGAGCCCAGCCTCACTCCCAGGCTCTCCCAGCGAATGCCTGCACGGAGTCCCTGAGCAGGAAGGTATGAGGACACCAGGCCTTCACCAGTGCGCCCTGCACTTGCCCAGCTGGGACCTCTGACAGCAGGAAGGAGCAGCCCCAATTCGTATTTTCCCAGCTGCCCTGACTGTTATGGTAGCCCCAGCAACCCACTGGTGCAGCCCCCGACATCCTGATAGGGAGCCAGGGGGCCCCTTATCTGAGCAGAGCACACCACTGGTCCCTGCCTGGAATGCTGCTGGGACAGCGCGTAAGTGCCCTGAGGTCACCTACTACCGCCACCACCATGAACAGGAGGAAGAACAAGCAAGGGACCCCTCCTACCACCAGCGATGGGGTTCATACAAACAGGCGATCTGGTCCTGCTGGAGCCTTGTGCCCACCAAAGGGCCAGCAGGAAGACACTGAGGCTCTGAGAACGTAAGGGGCTTGCCCAAGGCCACCACACAGACCCCAAGTTCTGGGTTCTCATCTGGGACCCTTTTCTCTGCCTCTGCCCCCTCCAAAGACCTCCCTTGGGATCCCTCTGGTTACAAGGGCTTCCCCGGGACCTGCTGTTGCCTTTCCCTTGCCCTGTTCTGGAATGATCTACGCCCAGCTTTTTCTCACATCGATGCAGCTGCAGAGACGTCATCCCGGCCGTTGATGACATCTTCACCTGTACTCTGTTGTTTAAGTGTCCCATCTGGCCTCAGTCTTCTCCTTCAGCCTTTGAACTTGACCAGGGCCGGGTTTGGGTCGCCCACTGTCAGAGCCTCCCCACAGGTGTGAAGCTCCGGGCAATCCCTTCCCCAGCCACTGCCCCCCGTTTCACCTCCCGTGCACGCAGACACCTGCCGAGGGGTCTCCAGTGACAATGCATTCCCTCGGTCAGCAAATATTTGCCGCCCCTGCTTCAGCCCACCTGCAGGCCACCCAGGGTAGGAGCAGAGGGGAGAGTGGCTGCGAGCCAACCGTTCCAGGCTACAAAGGATGCCAGTATCCTCTCTGGCCGCATCACTGAGAGGCATAGGGGCCAGGACCCAGGAGAGGGTGTCCCGCTTTGGAGAACCACCCCCTCTGGGCTCTGCGGACAAACTGGAGCTCGTCCGGAGGAGACAAATAAAGTGGGCCGGGTCCTCAAGTGCATCCTGTGCCATGTGGCTGGGATGGTGGGGATGCCCACCTGGAGAAGGGGTCTTGGAGGTGAGGGGGGGAGGATGGAAGACCACCCGTGTCGGCTCCCTGTGGACGAGCCATGAAAAACGACTTTCTCCTAGATGCGGCCAGCCCACAGTGGGAAGGGGGCGTCCCCATGAAGGTGAGCTCCTTCCACGGACGGTATGCAAGGTGATAAATGTGAATTCCCTGCCTCGGGGTGTTGACTTGTCACGGTTGGTGGGTCCCAGCGGGCAGCTGGGTGTGAGGAAACAGCACCAGACTAACACATGGCCTCCAGGTTTGGCGCCGTCATTGACCGTGGGATCTGACATAGGTCCCTCGGCCTGCCGAGCCTCAGTTTCCTGATGGTAACGTGGGCACTCTCGTGCTTACCTCCAACAGCTGTGGGGCGGCGGATGAGACGGGGTGCCCCGCACACAGTAGGTGCTCTGGGAACATCAGTTTCCTTCCGACTCCCAGAGAAGGGGGTACACAAAGATATTACTACTCCTGCTGTACCGCGCACTTCGAAGGTTTGGCGATCTGTCCTCGGGTGCCCTCCGGGAGCACTGCTGCTGGTGCCCCCTGACCCAGGGGCGTGGCAGCTGCGTGCTGCAGACAGGCTGGGCCTCCCCGGGAAAGGGCAGGGGTCCTGCGCTGGGGGGGCCTCCAAATGCACGCTGTCCTCGGAGGGAAGTCACAACCTGTCAGATGGACACAGGGCATGAGGTGAATGAGCACCTCTTCTCTGTGCTTCTTGCAAGATCCCACAATCCTGCTCCTGCAGAAACCAAACCCACCTCCCATCTGGCCACTGCCTTCTCTAGAACTTTCTGTGGCTGTCCAGTACCCTCAACATTCTTGTTTTTTGTTTGTTTTTTTTTTCTAGGAGAGAGAGAGACAGCGTGAGCAGGGGAGAGTCAGAGAGAGAGGGAGTCACAGATCGAAACAGGCTCCAGGCTCTGAGCTGGCAGTCAGCACAGAGCCTGACGCGGGGCTCGAACCCACGAACCGTGAGATCATGACCTAAGCGAAAGTCGGATGCTTAACCGACTGAGCCACCCAGGTGCCCCAAGTACCTTCAACATTCTTATAAACGTATAGGATACAGCTGTGTCCTCAGCCTGGCCTCTGCCCTCTGACCACACCCCTACCCCTACCCCCACCCTTGCTCTGCTTCCCCCTTCACTTGCAATGTCCTTTCCATGCCATCTCAGCCTGGTAAAGCCCATGCACAGAGACTGGAGAAGCTTCGGAATGGCTGCTGTGGATAGTCATAGACTAGGTCAAGTCTATGGAGTTTGGATCGGCGTTGACCGTCTGTGTGGGTGCGGTATGAAACTGTAGTGAAAAAACTTGCCCTGCTGTGTGGCTTTCTTTCTTCACCAGCCCTGGCTGTTGGGGGGTAGGCATTGAAAAGCGGTTAGTTGGGTTCCTTCGCTGTCAGATTCTTTTCAGATTTGCTGCAAAGGAAAAGGCAACGGGTCGGGGTATTGGCAAGGGTGTTATTGAAATGATGGACTGTGGATAAGGAGGGAGGCAAAGAGAGAAGAAAGTGACTGCACGAGTCGGAGAATCGCTGGCTAGTGGGGCAGTAGCCACCGGAAGGAGGGTGTCAGTAGCAGAGTTGGGGTGCGAACCGGTGACCTCATGGTGGTTATTATGGCTGGTGGCAAGGGCTGAGGTGAGGCTGCGAGAGCGGGCACTAAAGGGAGGGGACATGACGGGGAGAAGACAGGCAGGTCCCAGCAACCACCCAGGACCACTGGAGCCCAGGGCCAGACAGCGCGGCTCGACCCCGGTAGCAGCGCTGCGGGCTATCACGGTGGGCGACGGGGAGGTCCAACAGAGGTCCACAACCTTTTTCTCTAAAGGATAGACAGTAAACATTTTAGGGTTTGGGGTCCACGTGGTCTCTGGTGCAGGTACTCACTTCTGCCTGCAGGGCAAGAGAAGCCACAGGCATTATGGAAATGAATGGGCTACGTCCCCATAAATCTTTATTTACCAAAACAGGCACTAAGCCGGATTTGGCTCACGGACGCAGACTGACAGCCCCTGGATTTGAGGGTAATAGCCTTGAACTGGGGATGGCCTAGCCTTTTTTGAAGACTGCCTATGGCTGGCGGTGCTTGACGCAAACTTTACAGACTTTAACTGTGGAAAATATAAAACATGTTCAGAATCATACAGAATAGTACAACAAAATCCCGTGTACTGATCGCCCAACTTCACGACTATAAATAAACCTCCGATCATTTCCACCTCCGGCATGAAGCTTCCACTCCTACGCAACGTTCCGGCCACAGCATCACCAGGGACCCCTGAGTTCATGGAAAGGAGGGACCGAGACTGGTCCACGTGGGTCCGTCACCCACACCAAGGCCTTGCTCGCATTAGGTGGCTTCGAGGTGGTTGGACTGAATCACCAAGAGGAGAGGAAGAAACGTTGTCCTCTGAGGACCAGCTCTGCTTAAGGGCCCTTCCATGCATCATCTCCCTGTGAGGGAAGGGCTATCACTCCCCTTTTACAGATGAGGAAATGGAGGCACAGAAAGGTTGAGTATCCTACCCAAGGTCACACAGGCAAGAGACGGGGGTTGGGAACCTATGTTTGGCCCCAAGCCACTTTGCAATCCTTGTCACTCCACCCCCAGAGAGGAAGACTTTGCCATATTTAGTTTTTGGAAGGGAAGATTTGGGAGTAGCTTGGGGTGGCCTCATCCTGAGCCTCTTCTCCTTGTGCAAAGGACCCAGCAGCCTCAGTCAGCTGGGCAGGTGACATTGGAGCCACGCAACCACACACATTGGACCCACAGAGAGCCCTCACCACCTCTGCCACTCTCCCAATGTCCTCAGAGAGACCTCCTTCCTTCCTCCCCTCCGGCAAGGATCACCTGTCCTCAGCCCTTGACCTGTGGGTCACCTGTGTAATCTTCCTGCTGCTGCTTTCCTGAGCACGGGACAGCACAGGACATGGCATGGCTAAGTCCTCAGGGACTCAGGCTGACCCAGTCACTCTCCAGGTGGAAGACTAGACCCAGCGAGGGGAGAGGGTCTTGGTCGCAATTCTCAGGTTGCCCTTCTCATGTGGACGCTGCTTCTGTGTCGAAGGAGACCTGCGTCTCATTCCCGGCCCTGACCCCGACTCACTGCTTTGAGAGGGTTGGCGGTTAATTGTCAGAACGACTTGAGGAGGTAAACATTGATATCCGCTATCAAGATATTGCATAACAGCCAGGACACAGAGAGGTGAAGGGGCTTGCCCAAGGTCACACAGAGGCAGCTGTGATTTGAACTCAGTAGTGTGGGGTCCGGAGCCCCCAGGCTAAGCAATTCTGCTCTCGCTAGCTGCAAGCGACTCAGAGTTTCCCCGCTGGCCTGGAGTCCTCTGGTCCCTCCAGTCACTCTCCCCCCACCCCCTGACTGGCTCGCCACCCTTCCATCTGCCCCGGCAAAGTCGGCTTTGATGGGCTATTTGCTCCCCACTCTAACAAGAGGGGCAGAAACAGGATGGCCCCGGGGGGTGCTGCCTTCTTCCCCAGCTCTGCGGAGAGCCCCCCAACCTACCAGAGGCAAGAGTCGCCAGCCCGGGGCCTGTCTAGCCCCAGGTGGGCCTCCCAGTTCATCCCGCTCGCAAAGCCAACAGACCGTGGCATCTGCAGACCGTGACCTCCTCCCAGCAGACGGCAGCTCCGTCATCATCGCAGCTCCAACGCCTCGGTGCGCCTGGCGGGGCCCAGCCCCAGGGCCCAGCCCCCGACCTCCCGGAGCCCACCCGTGTGTGAGCCAGATAGGGGCTGGGGGTGGCCAAGGAGGCCTGGGACAGAGAAGCAGCTGGTGGCCCAGGCTCAGCTGGGCCGCGGCGTGGCTGTGTGACCTTGGGCAAGTTACTTGAGCTCTCTGAGACTCCCTGGCCTCACCTATTCTTTTGCAGGTTCAGTGAACCAAGGTATGGAAATAGGCTTCACACGGGGTAAACCGCTGCACCGACGGGAGGGGCTCCCATTATGCTCACGCTCTCTCCCATGACCCATTTCTCCCACCCTTTCCAAGTGACCCCAGCGGTCACGTCACATTGAAGAGGAATGCTCTCGTGAGCTTCAAGGACCATTGCTCTGGCTCGAGGGCCAGGTCTGCACGCACTCTCATGCGGAGAACCCACACCGTCCAGGCAGGCGGGGCCTTGGGGATCCGTCTTCCAGCCACTGCTTATTCAGTGGAGGCAAAGAGACCCCGATGGGAAGCTACTGGTCCAGGTGGGAGAGAAGCAAGCACAAGAAAGGGTGTGTGTTGCAGGGAGAGGAGGGGTGGGGGGGCACCCGGCAGGGTGAGCACAGTGAGTGGGGGACACCTCGGGTCAGATTTTTGGCCTGGAGACCCGGGGAGCAGGAGGGCCGTAGAACTACGCCGGTTAGCCCTGTGCCACTCTAGGCGCCCCCCCGCCCCCCACCCCCGCCGCCAACTTCCCATTACTGTCATCTGTGATTTGTATATAAAGGCAACACTCTGCTCTGAGGAAGGGGTGTCTTTCTACATGTGCAAAGATGCCAGCCCCCTGCCTTTTGTCACCTATCTCTTCGAGTAGTTCTTTTTTTTTTTTTTTTTTTTCTAGGAGAGAGAGAGACAGCGTGAGCAGGGGAGAGTCAGAGAGAGAGGGAGTCACAGACTGAAACAGGCTCCAGGCTCTGAGCCGGCAGTCAGCACAGAGCCCGACGCGGGGCCCGAACCCACGAACCGCGAGATCATGACCTGAGCGAAAGTCGGACGCTTAACCGACTAAGCCACCCAGGCGCCCCTCTCTTCGAGCAGTTCTTGTACTTGCCTGGGGCTGCAAGAAGTCTCGGACTGGGGCCGATTGCCAGTGCAGGGCTTGCTACAGAGAGGACCGTTTCTAAGCATTTGCTGAGTGGCTGAGTGACCCCCCGTGTGGGCCAGCAGCTGAGAACCCGTAAGCGCCTGCACCAAAAAAGAGGTCCCTTATGTCCCAGACAGATGGGAGAACGTCAGAAATGCCCAGGCAGTGGCACCTGGGTGGCGCAGTTGGTTAAGCGTCAGACTTCAGCTCAGGTCATGATCTCACAGTTCGTGGGTTCGAGCCTGTTGTCAAGCTCTGTGCTGACAGCTCAGAGCCTGGAGTCTGCAGCACATTCTGTGTCTCCCTCTGTCTCTGCACCTCCCCTGCTCACATTCTGTTTCTCTCTCTCTCTAAAAAGTAAATAATAATAAACATTAAAATTTTTTTTTAATTCCTGGTAGGGGCACCTGGGTAGCTCAGTCAGTTAAGTGTCCAACTCTTTCTGTTCAGATCATCATCTCGTGGTTATGAGATTGAATCCCATGTCTGGCTCTGTGCTGACAGTGCAAAACCTGCTTGGGATTCTCTCTCTCCCTCTCTCTCTGTCCCCCCACTCCATCTAAATAAATAAATAAATAAACAAATAAATAAATAAATAATAAAAAAAAAAGAGAGAGAGAGAAAGAAATGCTATATAGGAGAGCACAGTGGGTCAGGAAGGATGTTTTCCCACAGTGTAGATGACATACAATCTGCCTTCCCTGAGGCATTCCTGTCAGGGCTTTGTACAGGTGTTCAGGTTGTGCACTGCACAAAGGAAACTCTGAGGGGCTAAGAGCTGCAGTCCATACTGAGTTCCCGCACCTGGAGTGAGGCTACACTATCGGGGGAAAAGCAAATTATTTTACTTTGTACTGAGACACCACATGAGACAGCAGCAACCCTGCCCCCGCCCTTTGCCCAGACTCAGACCTTTCTCCAGAGCCTCCCTCCCAGGCCTCCCCATCATTTGCTTGAATCTGGGTTCAGCAAATTGGAACAGGGCTGTAGACTTGAGGCATGGGTAAAGTCACTACGATACTAATGTGTAACATAACAGTATGACAAGGGGAATAACCGGGGGCTCTGTGGTCAGACAAATCCAGTTCAGAGCCCAACTTTACCGCTCCAACGCTGTGTGATCTTGAAAAAGTCACTTAACCTCCCTGAGCCTCAGTTTACTTTTTTCTATCATGGCCTGGAGACCCAGGGAATTACAATGGAAGTGTAATCAACAGAGAGTAAAGTACTCCAATGTTAAGTGCACATCTCAGTTGCTTTTCCCACATGTATATACCTGTGTAGCACCACCTGAATTAACATACCAATTTTCATGCCCCTAAAAGTTCCCTTGTTGAGTCTCCGTTTCTTCTTCTGCAAAAGAGGAGAAAACAGCTTCTCGGGGTGTGGTAAAGATGAAGTGAGGGGAAGCTGGTTTAGCATTTAGCGTGGTGCCTGGAGTGTAGCATGTGCTCAGTCCATGGTGGGCTGCTCGTGCCTCCCTCTCACATACAGATGATTAGCCTTTTTCTGCCTCATTTGAGTTTCTCGACAGACCTAAACTTTATCCCTGGGGAAACTGAGGCTTGACGAAGCAGGGGCCCTGGCCTTGCTGTGTGACCTTAAGAAAATCACTTTCCTTCTCTGGGCCACAGAAGGAGTCAAATTACATGCTGCCCTGAGTCTCATCTGATGTTTTGGAGTCTGTGTTTAGGTTCTGCTGTCTGAAGGCGGAGGCCCTTGACTGGTTCTACTCAGTCAGGGGGTCGTGGCCTCTACGACTTGTGCGTGTTGGGGGCTGGGGATGTAGCTGGCTTTTGGCCATCAGCCAACTGGCCCACCCCTGGGGATGCACCCGCCGAGCGCTATCAGCATGAACTTACTTCTCAGCCTCAAACCGCAGGCAAAGTGCTTTTAGGGATCTGTTTACCTCCCCTGTGGTCTCCGACCCATTTCGCATTTGTCAGAAAGAAACTGGAGGAGCCAAAGTTGTCCTTCCTCACCTCAGCCCCCCCCTTCCCCCCTACAGGGACATTCCTGAATCAGACGCGAGTAGAGGTGACAAGAGAGAATAAATCCTGAAAGGCAAAGCTGCACATTTCCTCCATTTGCTACAAGGTCGTGCATTCCAGCCCCCCACTCGGTCCAGGTGGGGGAGCTTGGAGCCAGAGGCCCAAGGGGAGCAGAAATCTGGGTTTGGAGAAAAGGAGCTTGCTCCCCCAAGAGCGGGAGATCTCAGCCTCACCCCTACTCCCCAGGCCACTTTGTCCTCGATTTATTGCTCACCCGCTGGGTATAAATAAATGGGTGTGACTAGATGTCAGAGTCGGGCATGCTAGCTGCCACCTGTCGGGGGTCTCATACTTCAAGATTATGCAGGGAGTGAAGCCGGGAAGAAGAGGGTGGCCTCAGTACGGTATGAACACCCCCCCCACCCCTGTCACTGCAGCATCCAAGCGGAGAGGAGAGGTCCCCCCCAACCCTGGGGCCAGAAGTTAAATGGAGATCTGAGCGCGGCTCGAGGCCAAGCCGACTAGCATTTGAATTTCAGCTCCCTCTTCTACTAGCTGGTTGGTTGCCTCTGGGCAAGCTGGCCGTTCCCTGGGCCTCAGTGTTCTTAACCATGACCTAGGGATGACCATACCCATTTCCCCGAGATGGCTAGGGGATCACAGGTGACAATGTCTGTCAAGTGTCCAACCAGAGGCATGAAAATAGGTCAAAAGGAGTATTGTGAGAGTGGGTCCTGCTGCCTTACTGTCTGAATTCATTTTCTATGGCTGCTGTCACAAATTACCGCACATTCGTGGCTTGAAACGACACGAATTTATCTTACAGTTCTGTAGGCCAGGTGTCCACATTGGGTCTCATGAGGCTGACGTGAAGGTGTCGGCAGCGCTGTGTTCCTTTCGGGAAGCTCTGGGGAGGACCCATCTCCTCGTCTTTCCCAAGTTCCAGAGGCCACCCCCTCCTGTGGCCGTGGCTTCCTCTCTCTAGCTGTGGCCATCACCACTCTGGCGCCGCTGGGACATTGACCATTCTGTCCCATCTTCCACTCCCTTGTGGTTACCATGGGCTCATCCAGGACAACCTCCTTTAAGGTCAGCTGGTTAACAATCCGATTCTGTCATCCACAATCTCGATTTCCCTTTGCCATCGAATATAACCCATTTGTGGCTTCTGAGGGCTAGGATGTCTTTGCCGGGGACACTATTCTTCCTCCCGCTCCACCCTAGCAATGCATTCCTGCATCAGGAAAGGGACACTTTGCCACTTTTGTTCCTCAGGAACAGATCGGTGCGGTGGACTGCTGGCCCCTAGGTTGTTTTCCTTTTTATTACTTATTCTGTTTTAGAGAGAGAGAAGGAGAGAGTTGGGGAGAGGGGCAAAGAGAGAGGGAATCTTAAGCCGTCCCCACCCTCGACAAGGACCCCGGATGCGGGGCTCAGTCCCACGGCCCTGGGATCAAGACCTGAGCCGATGTCAAGATGCTGACCCTCAACCAACAGAGCCACCCAGGTGCCCCCGATTGTTTTCCTTTCTTCCCTCTTTCAAATAGGAATTGTCATCACAGTTGCTTCGCAGCCTGGAGTAATGGCCTGGGGGCCACATATTGCTGGGCCTTACGAACAAACACATCAGGCTCTGAAGGCAAAGAATATAAATCACCTTGCGATTCTAATCTCAGCAATTATAGGAGTCTTTCATTTGTCTTCCATTCAGGAGAAAGGGAAGAGAAGGTCAGGACTTATTTTGTATTTGAATAAGGGCATGCGTGGCTGCCCTCCGTTCCAGGCGTGGAAGGTCATTATTTTTGCCATCAGCGTCATTTCCCCTTTTATTCTGGTGACAACCCTCTGCTTTTGCTTTAGGGCCACCAGGCCCCTCACTCGCTGTCCCACTCCCTGGTTCGTGTATTTCGGAGATGGTTGTCCTCACCCCCAGCTCCGGAGCTGGCTGGGATACACTGGCCTGAGCAATTCCAGACCGCAGGGGCATGGGCAGGGCTGGACTCGTGGCCTCAGAACCAAGAAGGTGAAATATTTGAATGGTTGTGGGGGTGGGGTGGCGACTGAGAGAGGGTCCTCTCTCTGTCTCTCTCTTTTTGGCTGGATCTGAATCTGGACAATAGCTTCACAGTTATCTCTCTACCACATGGAGCCTAAGAAGAAGCCAAATGGAAACCTGGAGAATCCAGAGATGGGGCAAACAGGTCCCAGGGACAGAATTGGAGCCCCTGAATAAAGCCATGCCTGAACCCTCATACCCTTGGACTTTTTAGTTACATGACTGAATACTTTTGGTGTGTGTGTAAGCCAATATTTGTCACTTAATATGGGATGGGACTGTAATTATAGATAATATCCTTACAATACTTTATCATTCACAAGGAACTTTTATATCTGTGACCCCATTCCATAATCACTAAGCTGGGGGCGCCTGGGTGGCTCAGTCAGTTGAGTGTCCAACTTCGGCTCAGGTCATGATCTCACGGTTTCTGGGTTCGAGCCCTGCATCGGGCTCTGTGCTGACAGGTCAGAGCCTGGAGCCTGCTTCCAATTCCATGTCTCCCTCTCCCTCTGATCCTCCCCCACCCGCATCCTGTCTCTCTCTCTTAAAAAATAAATAAACATTAAAAAATGTGATAATTATGAAGCTGAAGTGAGGATCACCCGCCCTGCTTTATGGATAAGAAAACTTGCCTGAGGGAGCTGATTTGATTTGCTCACGGTTCACATTAGTTACACGCCAGGGTCAGGTTTCCCAAGATGGAAACTTACGCCTTTACTCCACTCTCACATCACCTTTCCAGAAGGTG
Organism: Proteles cristata cristata; assembly: GCA_017311185.1. NCBI lineage: Eukaryota > Metazoa > Chordata > Mammalia > Carnivora > Hyaenidae > Proteles > Proteles cristata. Next base: position 143,416 of record JAESUZ010002326.1, read on the forward strand.
AGAACTCAGAAGCGGTTGTGGGACAAAGCAGTTTGCACTGAGCCTGAAAGAATGGGTGGGACTCCCAGAGAAGAAAGCAGAAAGGACGCGGTAGGGGAAGCAGAGGTGGAGTTGTGGGTGATGGAGGGTGATGGGCACACAGGTCAGGGCAGGCTGCCTGGTCCCCCAGGCCTACGTAAGGGCCTGAGATGTCCAAAGAAGGCAATCCTAAGCAGAGAGGGCAATGCACTGCAGGTGGGAATCAAGGCCCCCCATGTCTGAGAAGACAGACTTTGAAAGGGTGACAGGGTCTGTCCCCTCCCCCCCAGCCCCCCCTCCCCCAGTTCACACGCTGCGGAGTGAGGCCACTTGGCTCAGTTTCTGGGGGTGACCCCTCCGTTTCAGATCTGGGCGAGGGGTCTGTTGTCATCTTAGCTTCAAGTCAACAGCCTGGGCCTGCATGTAGCCCTTCTGCTGCCAAGACGTGGGACATTGGGCAAGCAGCTTCCCCTTTCTGAACCTCAGCGTGTCACCTGGAAGTTACAGGGTGTGGGGACGATGCGCTATAATGCAAGTAAAACACTGACAGGCACCCTGTGTATGGTATAGCGGTTCGTATGACTGTCCTCAGCACCATCATCGCCATCATCATCACGGTGGGTGGGCCCACTTTTTCCATTCTTGCTCCCAGTACAGCCGATGGACCGACAACCCGATTCCTCTCCTTGGTGTCTTTTGGGCCTGGGTGTCTGTTCCCCGCAGCATTGAACTTGGAGTCTGATTCCTAGCCTGTAGAAGGCCAAATTCAGTCCTGAGACTCAGGGACATTATAACTCTTACCACGACTGCAGTCCATCCCGTATCCTTCCAAGTTGATCCCCTCTTTTCTGTTCATTTCTCACAGGCCGCGCCTGGGTCTGTCTTCGTCAGCATCCTGCTTGGTGCCTGGTGTATAAAAGAGGCCCCCTGAATATTTGCGGAGAGAAAGATCGAACGAGTGACCCCTGATTGAACTCTCGGAGTGAAGAGGCAGCAGCATCTCGGCCACGGGCACCCGGGGAGGCCACCACCGGCCACTCGCGGATGGATGGTGGAGTGTGGTGAGCTCCTCCTGCCATCACTCTTAGACAAGTAGGATTTATCCCCATTTTCGAGTTGAAGAAACTGAGGCTTACAGAAGCTTCCTCATGATCGGCCTTCTGGTAAGCGGTGGCCTGGGACTCCACCCAAGATCTGTGAGCAGGGTCTGTCTCCCAAAGCCTGTCCAGTGCTGATTTCAGTGCCCACAGATCTGCGTGTTTGCTTTCAGCAGAACGTCTTATTTGTTTTCACTGATAATTTCTGTCTTCAATAGAGCTTTGGTTCTGCAACACGATATTGGGCCAACCTAGGAAAAGGGGCAAGTGTTCTCGAAGTGCTTTCCAAAGTTGCGATGGAGGACGGTATCGGGATGCCCGCGCCTGCCATTGTTCTCAAAGACCCTGATGGAAGTCATTACATAGGCAAGCTGCTAACCTGTAAGCAAATGTGTCAACTTTCCAACAATCAAGTAATTCCCCGATCCGTGTTGGATATTAGCCAGGGGCTGGACACCAGCCAGCTGAGCAAGCCGTGCAACACTTTCCCTGGAGGGGGATTGTTGGATGGGAGGGATCTTCCAGCTCGTGACTTGGATGAACCGGGAGCGATTTCCCCACTGAGCGGCCCCAGCCTGAAAGGCACCAGCAGCCTCGGCTGAGGGTGGCTGGGACAGAGCCGGGGAGCGGGCCAGCCCGGCCTGTCCACGCCTGGCCTGATGGCGTAGGCCTCGGGGGCTCAGTAGGATTTAGCCTATACAACAGTCCTGGGGGAGCCCCTGGAAACCCAGCAGCTGGCTTGGTAGGGGGCTGGTCCAAGGAGACAGCGTCCCCACTGCCTGGCAGGCAGAGGGCCGGAGCCTGAGGAGAAGCCAGGGTCGCAAAGGAGGAGACCCCGGCCCTTCCAGCTGAAGGGTCCAGGGTGGGGGGAGGAGAATGCAGTGTGGGAAGAGGGCAGGAAGGGGGATTTGGCACAGGCCTCTGCTGCCTGGTCTCAATTTACTTGTGAGGAGCCTCCTAATAGCCGGGTGAGAGCCGTGCACGCTTTCCTGAGAGCCTGCTAAGTGTTTATGGAATGATTTGTGAGGAGAAGTTTCTTTGGAAGCAGCTTGGGGAAGGTATGTTATTAAGAGCTCTTTCTCCAAGTTCCCGTTGGCCCGTTTCCCCCCAGGCCCCTGGGGTCTGGGCAGCCCATGGTCACAGCAGCTGTTTGCTATTTTGTAGGCCACGGGGCTGGGAGTGCAATGGGGCTGGGGGAAGTCGGGCCATTTCCTCCTCCCCGAGGTGGTGTCCCACCACAGAGGAGGACCAGAGCCAGAGTCAGGAGCCTGCCCTGTCCAGGGAGGTGCCCCGGCCTGGGAAAGTGTGGGGTCTGTCACAGGGGCTGAAAAGGAGGCAGGTCAGCAGAGCCAGAGGCAGCTGAGAGGTGGTAGGTGGGGACTGAAGCATAGCCATTAGCATCTCACAAGGTGGAAGTCTCTGGGGAGTGAGAAGCACAAGCCAAAAGGATGGGGTGGGGCTCATGACCCTGTGATGAGTTTGCCTTCTCCACTAGCCAGGGGCGACCTGGGCTGAGAGACTGTCTGGCACATCTCAGTATCCTCAGCATCATCAGGCATCAGGCCTGGCCCAGAGCAGGGGCTCGGCTTGGTGAGTAGGGGGGGCGTCACCCAACCAACCATCCCACCCAGCCAGATGAGGGCACGGCCAGCCCTGGAAGAGAAGTCCCCGTGGCTCTTGGTGTGGGAGGTTCGGGGCTACCTACTAACCATCCTGGGGGTGGAAATCTGCCCAAGCTGGTCTCCCCAGAACAGCCTCAGAAGTCAGCGGCGAGCTACACAGGTGTACTAGGAAGTGCCAGCCACTGGCCATGTTTGTGTCTCTGGGGCCCCCGCCAGAGCACGTGGACCCACAGTGAGCTTCACCCCGATTTATCGGCATGGCAGCTGTGGAGGATGGGGCTTGATCCTTGCCCTGATTTTAGAGCGGAGAAAAGCTGAAGTCCAAGGAGCCCATGTGGTCACTCTGCTGAGATCACATCATGAGTATCTGACCAGGTAGGGATCAACCGTCTGGTCAAGACCTGGTGTTCTTGCCTGTACACCATACTGGCCAAAGGCGCTCACTTCTGTCACCCCACTCGGCACGCTGCCTTGTCGCTGTGATGTCTCTCTGGCTGTCTCTTCACCTACTTGGCTTCCTCCTGGGGCCTTGTATCCCAGTACCAGGCCTGGCATGGAGGGGATGCAAGACTGGCTGACCAACTTAACTCTAGGTCAGAATCTGGAAGATAAAATCACAGGTGCGTGGGAAGTATGTGAGCCGGTTAGCAAAGTTCCCAGCACGGTGGGGTCTCACAGCGTGGCCTGCCCGGGGCAGAGGGGTACACGGGGGCAGTGCATCTCGACAGGTGCCGAGCACCACGCTAAGGGGCCGTCCGTCCTGGAAATCTATGGGAATAACTTTGGCTGTCGCAGTGACAGGTGGTGTCCACGGCATTTCCCAAGCGGGGGTGTTTGAAATGGAAAGCCAATGGCTCGAACCTAACTGTTTTACGTATAAACATGAACTATATTTTTTGCATGATTCTAATACACCCTAGAGTTTCCAGGAATATAACTCCTTGGCAGGTTAGAGGAAGCTTGTCCTTTGTTCAGAACATTATTGAGCCTGGTTCCCTGTGTCATCTGGTGAAAAATGACATCACCAACGGCAACACTTCTCGCGACGCAGGAGTGGCCTGCGACACGCTGAGCCGGCACACACAGGCCCTTCTATCACGTCTTCTTAGAGGATCTGGCCCCAAGCACGAACATAATGAAATATGCATTTTGGTTATAAATTACTTCCCATTCATTTCATTTCAGTTGAGTTTCATGTCATCCAGGGGCGCCCTGGAGCCAAGTCACACGGCACCACGTTGTGTGTATTTCTCCCCAGCTCCGAGTTCGGTGTCATCAGATCAGTAGTTTGAAATTAGCCGTGGTGGAAGTATTTACACCATGGAACTTGACAAAGGGTATAAATCAAGAGGGTTTTGTTTTTGTTTTTGTTTTTTTTCCTTCAGAGATTTGATTGTTAAACATTTCCCAGCCCACCCCTGGTTACCTTAGCTTTCTACATTGTGCAGGGAGACAGGCTGAATTATCTATGATGCATAGATAAATTCACTTCAGCATAATAAAGGGGGGCATCGCACCCCATGGGTGGAGAACCACAGATGCAGAGGGGGGTGTGTGGGGGGAATAAGCCCTCAGGTGGTTACAGGTAAGGACATCCCATCCATGGCAGGTGAGAAATGGCCTCCTGCAGAAGGCACAGAATCTTTGTGAGGAGGCCTGGGGTGGGGGTGGGGTACCCACCATAGAAGGCGCTGTTCTTAGGGAGACCCGCGCCAGACCAAAGGCAGCCCCTGCTCCCTCCCTGTGCCCTACTGCTCTGTTCTCTGTGATTTTAAAAAAAATTTTTAATGTTTATTTATTTTTGAGATGGACAGAAACAGAGCATGAGTTGGGGGACAGGCAGAGAGAGAGGGAGACACAGAATCTGAAGCAGGCTCCAGGCTCTGAGCCATCGGCACAGAGCCCGATGCGGGGCTCAAATTCACAAACTGGGAAATCATGACCTAAGCCAGAGTCGGACACTTAACTGACTGCACTGCCCAGGTGCCCCTATGTTTTGACAGATAAAGCTAGTCAGAAAAGGAGAGACCGGGTGGCCTTGACAGTGACAGCCCTTGACTTGCCTGCCTGGGAGGTTTGACTCTCCATCAAGTCCCCCCAGGCGTCAGCCCTCACCCTCCGCACACTGTTGCAGTCCAGACCACTACCCGGGGCTCTCAATATCCACCTAACATGAACAGCGCCCAGCTTTTGAGCCCCTGCTGCATGCCAAGCACTGTGCTAAATGCTTCCTGTTATCCCTTCCCCACTCCCCGCCCCCACGGGAAGTCATCTTATTTCTCCCATTTTTCAGATAAAAAGACAAGCTCCGAGGAAGGAGATGACTTGCCCAGGGTCACCCAGCCCGCAAGCGGTGGAGCCAGAATGCAAAGCCAGGCTGTCTGGACTCTTAACCCCACACTCGAACTTTCAAAGGGAAGATGGTATCTGTTCAACCCCTCCCTTAGATGAGGTCCAATGTGTAGGTCAGAGCTGGAAGGGACCAGAGAAATGACCTAATCCTATGATTCTCAACAGTTCATAAATCTACTCCCCCACCCCCAACACACACCAAGTAGCAGAGAACCTGCTCCTGCCGTGAGAGAGGCAGAGACCTCTTTTTCTAAGAAGGGATGTTTCTGCAGGTCTGTTTATCGTGTAGGTAGGGTCAGGCTGAATAATGGTGATTTCAGCAGTGTCACTGACAGCCAATATTATTGCTATGGCTTTAAAACACAAACAAGAAAAGAATCTATTAGTCACCAAGGAGTGTAATAATCCTGTTGAGTAATCAGCCTGCCGGCCATGGTGCCTGAAAAGCACACAGTTGATAAATGAAATACCGTAGCCAAGGTCCTGGACACCTGTGGGTGGGTGTGAGGCCTGTGGGCCGGGAGGTCACGGGCCTCCTTCTGGAAATTCTGTTTCCTACCACCGGTGTGAGGACCCCTGCACGAGTGCCATCTCCCATTTCACAGATGGGGAAACCAAGGCCCCGGGAGGCAAAATTGTTTACCCAAGGTCACCCATTGAGTTCAGGACAGAGTCAGGGCTAGCGGCCAGTTCCTGCTGGCTGTCCACAAGCAGGGAGGACAGTAAGTGCTTTCGAGCTGCGGCCAGGGTCACATGGGGTGCTCCCCATCCCTCTCTGACCTGCCTTCCTCCTCCCTCTGACATTCTCTGGCTGATCTCAGACCCTCTTCCCCCATTCCTTTGCAGATAAGGCTGCCAAAGTTTCCAGAGGGACCTGGGGACAGGGTGTGGCTTCCAGAATGTCCAGCCTTGGGGTCAGGCTGGAGAGACGGGGATTCGAGACTGCTTCCCCCTCCCCTAGGCCTGTCCACTCGCAGCTGTGTGGGTGGGTCCAGACACTCTGGGCCTTGCCAAATGGACAGAGAGGCCAAAGTTTCCCCAGAATCCAATCAGAAAGGGCCTCCTTGGAAGGAATCAAGACTGGGAAGGGTCTGGCCAAAGTTTTGACCTCTGAGCATGCTAGATATTAGCCACTAGTTTGAGCCGATCCTTTCCCTTGCCCAGGCCTCAGTTTTCCTGTTCTGTAGAGTAGGCATAAGGATGCTCATCCATTCAGCAAAACTTTAATGAGGGCTCTGTCATCAAAGTGAATAGTTCAGTTCTTACCATGTTTTAGGCACGGAGCTAATCACTCTCCATGCATTCTTGTATTCAATCTCACAGCAACTTTAAAGCTAGGCTTTATAGTTCCTGTTTTAAGGAAGAGGTAACCAGGGCCCAGAGAGTTTTAACCACTTGTCCAGGATCCCACAACAAATCCAGGATCCAGATCCAGGGGCCAAAGGGAGGAGCCTGTGCCACATTCCAAAGGTGCTATAAGCTGGGGAATGGTGTCCACTGGAGAAGGACCCTTAGGTCAACCACGGAGAGATCCAGGCACTCTCGGAAGGTGCTGTTCTCTGGGGACAGAACTGAGTCCTGCGGGCCAGCCACTCTGGTCACTGCAGCCCATCCACCCTGGCACCTGGCGACCTCCATCATGACATCACAGATAGTCCACTGATCACCCGGCAGCTGGGGGTGGGAGCGGGCAATGCACATCTCCTCTGGCAAGCTCCCTGAGTAGCACGTGTGGATGCTGTGAGGGGAGCTGGGTTCCAAGAATGACAGCAGTTACGAGGCCAGCCACCAGAAAATAAGTCCAGACTTCGCAGACCATTGCTGATTTGATCCCCCACCAGTCAGTCCCATAACGTGGGGGTTTTTAACCTCATTCACAGATGAAGAGACTAAGGTCCAGAGAGGTGAAGTGACTAGTTCAGAGTCACCAGGATCATGATTTTTACCAGAGTCTGTGTGCCCAGCCCGTGGTTTTTCACTGTCCCTAGCACCAACGTATATTTGTTTTAGCACTTTGCATGAGTCACTACACCACCCCCCCAGGCCTTGGTTTCCATGAAATGAGAAAATTCATTCCTGCCCTTGTTAAAAAGTGTTGGAAGATTTCAATGAGATCATAGATGTAGATGATGGGCTTTCAACTGCTCCCCATGATTGATACTTTGCTCTTATGTGATTTCAGGGATACTGGTGACTCTGTAGCCTGAAAATATCATCTCCTCTGACCCTGTGCTTTAAAATTCCACACTTAGAGACACTTTCCAGAGTCCGATGGGTCCCCAGGAAGTCCCTTAGCAGAGAGCAACACAATTGCCCAACATCATCAGACAGTAGGGCCTTTAAAGCATTGCTATGTCATTCAGTCAAGTTCAGTCGTTTTCAGGAAGGCAGATGGTCTGGGAAGATGAGCCACTCCTCCAGACCTGGATGGAGTCCTGTCTAAGCTCAGTCCTCTCCTCTTAGAGGCAAATATGCCACCTCCCACGGAAGGCAGAAGTGGTCAAAAGATTCTGCGGCCACCACTGCTTTGGGCCCCAACAGGTCCGGTGACCCAGGTCTGGAAGTCAAAGAGGTGGGCTCTGGGAGATCCTGCCGTGTGGAATCTAGACAGACAGAAGGTATTCGGGGAAGATGGGCAGCCCCATCGGCTGGCCGGAAAGTAGCGTGACCAGTAGAGAGATCAGAAGCCAGTGTGGGCTCTGCCAGAATGGACAGGCAGAGTGAGGTCAAAAGCAGGATATGGGGGCAGGATGTCTCCATCATTACCTGCATGATTTTAATTTACAGACGTGACTGAGCATCTGAGGCGATGTCATCTCCAGCGGTGAGCTTCTGGGCCAGGGCGATGTCATCTGGGATGTAGGACTGGAGTATCTTTTCCCGGTGGGTCTCCATGGAGCTGATGTGGGTCTCAGTGCCTGCCGTGTTTGCTCACAACAATGACTTATTTGGAAGGACCCCCAAATCACTAGTAATAAGACCACAGTTACCAGGACGGTGTGCAGCTGCCCTTGACCGATTTTTTTATTTAGGTGCTGATGGGTCCCCGTATAAGATGAAGTTTAGGTGCTGATGGGTCCCGTATCAGGTGAACAGTAGCCTGGCCTATGGGACAAGCTATGGCTAATTCACCCCAGGGGAGCAGGTACCCTCGGTTTGGCCTCCAGCACTTACGGGAGAGGGGCTGGATCAAAAATGTGTAAGGATAGGTTAAGGCCTGGGGTAAGGTAGAGACTACTGTAGGGGCTTATTTGCTAGACAGGAATTTTAAAAGGAGCGTTTGAGGAGGCCGTTATGTTTCTCAGTGACACTGGCTATCTGAGACCGCTAGGGACATGAAGGTCTTATTGAATGCCTCTCCAGAAGCCCAGCGTTGCGTATTTTGAGAAGTGAAATGGTGCCTTGGTTACAACCAGCGGTGTAACTCTGAAGGGAACGAGGAATGTCCTGACAAGGCCGTGGATTGGGGCCTTAGTACGTGGGGAGGTGGGTGATTTTGATTTATGTGGGGTATCTGTGAGGCAGGAGATTTCCAGAGCTCTTCAACTTGTAAAGGGGAATTTCTAGGCATTGGCCCAAAAGTGACCATGGGACGTTTCATTGGCCAGAGCATCCAGCGAAAGACAACTGATTGGCTGAAGTTTAGCCAAGTGTTTTGTTTCTTGGATCCTGTCTTCTATTAGCGACAGCCGAGCTAAGGATGGAACTCAGCAACATTTCAGTGATTTCTGTTGCGTCCAGGGCTAGCTAGCTGTACCATTGTCCCATGCTGTTTACTCAGCTCATCCCAAGGGGTCTTGGGGAGAGGTAACCTTCTTCAGCACCATGACATCTGGCAAGGGACTGAGGACAGCAGAAGCCACCCCCTCCTTCAGGTGGAATATTCCAGAGGGCCCAGGTTTGGTTCCGTCCTATCTTAAGGAGGTCTTGGTAGCATTGCCGAAGATTTGAGGTCCAATTTCCATGACCCAAACCATAATGGGCAGCTGGGTGGGAGGGTCACAGGCTCAGGGTCTGCGAGAGCCTCTACTTCCAGGAGAGCCTAGTAGGTAGTCAGGCTGGATGTAGGAGGGGACCTGGCAACATGGATGAGACCATGAAGGGCAGCTGCATGTCCAAAAGGGTGGGGCCCGTGGCAAGGGAGGTGCAAAGGGCCAGCGCAAAGGGCTGAGCCATGAAAGCTGCTGCCTGCCTCTCTGTTTGCTCCAGGAACTGGTTTCTGGCCAGTCCCCTGGGAAGGCCAGGGCAGACTAGCTTCTGGGAAGGGCTTGGCCGACTAAGGTGGCCACCACAAGGTCACAGGTTTGCTTCAAGGTCTCTGGCCTGGCTTACACTGACAGCATGGTGACCTCTGCACAAAGGCAGGACTCTGATTTCACCCCACAGGGATGGAAGTGTGGGAGGGTGTATCCATTGCCGCATTACCAGGAAAAGTATTATGTATTTGATGATGAGCCCTAACATATTGCAAAGCTCAAGAATGGAGTAAAACAATTGTTTCTAAGTCGTGCCTTTTGCCTTAAAGCCTAAGGAGAATACTTTTATTTTTTTAATGTTTGCTTATTTTTGAGAGACGGAACATGAGGGGGGAGGGGCAGAGAAGGACAGAGAGCACAGAATCCGAAGCAGGCTCTGAGCTCCCAGCCATCAGCACAGAGACCGATGCGGGGCCTCTGCCCCTCCTCTGCTTTGCTTGCACACGCACACTCATGCACGCTCTCTCACTCCCTCTCTCTCAAAAAATAGAAAAATTTTAAAAAAATTTAAAAAGAATATCTGTTGTTTAAAAATAATACTAAAATTTGTTTTAGTTTTTATTTTGAAATACTTATAGATTCATAGGGAGTTGATTAACTCAAATCCTATCAAAATCTCAGCAAGGCTTTTTTCTTTGTAAGTATAGACAAGGTTATTTTAAAATTTATAGGGAAAGGCAAAGAAACTTGAATAAAGCAATTTTGGAAAGGGATAATAAAGTGGGCGGAATCACCTAGCTGATTTCAAGACTTACTATATAGCTACAGTAATCAAGACTAAATGTTAATCGCAAAAGGATAGACATATAGATCAATGGAGCTGGGTAGAAAGTCCACAAATAGGGGCACCTGAGTGGCTCAGTTGGTTAAGAGTCTGACTCTTAATTTTGGCTCAGGTCATGATCTCACAGTTTGTGAGTTCGAGCCCTGTGTCGAGCTCTGCACTGACATCAGGGAGTCTGCTTGGGATGCTCTATCTGCCCCTCCTCTGCCCTCGCTCTCTCTCAAAAATAAACAAGTAAGCTAAAAAAAGAAAGAAAGAAAGAAAGAAAGAAAGAAAGAAAGAAAGAAAGAAAGAAAGAAAGAAAGAAAGAAAGAAAAAGAAAGCCCACAAATAGACCCTTACAAATATAGTCATTTGATTCTTTAAAAGAAAAAAACTTTATTTTGAAACATAGATTCACAGGAAGTTATGAAGTTAGTACAGAAAGGACCTGTGTACCCTTAGCCAATCTGCCCTGATGGCTATATCTTAGATCATTCAGTTCAACATCAAAGGCAGGACACTGCCGCCGATAGGATGCATGTGCGTGGCTCTGTGACATTTCATCCCACGTGAAGACCGTGTCACCACAACCATAGTCAAGATACAGACCTATTCCATCGCCACGAAGCTCTCCCTCGGTACAGTCGCACCCACCCTCCCCCCACACGGGCTCTTGGCACCCCCCTGCCTCTCTGTTCTCGCTTTCTCCATCTCTCACAGTCCCCAATCCTCTGGGCACCTGCCTGCCCCTCCTGGTCCCACCTGTGTCGCCAGATGCCCTCCATCCAACCTGACCATCCCTAACAACCACTCGTCTCTTCTCCATCTCTGTCGTTTCCGCATTTCAAAATGCCATGTAAATGGAACCAAATAGCGTGTGATTCCGTGAGACTGGCTTTTTCCCTCAGTGTCGTGCCCTTGAGACCCATCGGAGCTGCTGCGTGCATCTGAGTCCTCCCTTTTTGCTGCGTGGTGTTCCACACTCCTTTCTGAGACTCACCCCTATTTCTTTCTCCCAGACTTCTTTTCCTGACCTCTGAGCCACGTATTCCCACCCGTGCCCTCCTCATCCGGGCTCTGAGTGGAGAGGGGACAGGGTGCATGGCCTTGGGACTGTAGGACCCTGGCAGGCATGCTTTGTCGCGTGAAACACGCACAAGCCACACAACCCATCCCGCGGCTCTCTGGGCTGCTTCCGCCACTCAGCTCTGTGCTACAGTTATACTGCATTGCTGCTCTCTTCTCCCCTTTACCAAAAATGGTTCGGGTTCTGCCCATCTGCCATCTGAACCCGGTTTGCCCGGGGCCTTGGTGAAGGCATAGAAGCTCTCCTTAGGGCCCAGACTGGGAAGCCCGGCCCCACCAGCTGCGGCAGCCTCTATGGGGCCCACTGGGCATGAGGCAAGGAGATGCACACAGGATCTTGTGACCAAAGGAAAGGCCTGCATGCTAGGGTCTGGGCCAGGGGTGCCAAGACGTGGCCAGTTTCCAGGGGAGCCTCACTGATTTGCCAGGGCCACCTGTGTCGGGATCTTTGGACAAGAGAGGTGCCAGGAGGTCTCCTGGCTCTGAGCTGACGCACTGGGTGGTTGGGATCAATCTTACCAATGCCTGTTCAACTGTACAGTAGGGTTTGGATCCCACGATCTCGGGCGCTTCATCAGTGACACTCAGGATACCCAGTGGCTTCCCTCTACCAACAAAAACCATTCCTGGTGCCCGGCTGCCCTCAGAGTTCAGTTCAAGGTCTTCAGCATGGCAGACAAGGCCCTGACGAAGCAGCGCCCCCAACTGTCACCACGTCCTGCCTTCTCATTTTAGGTGACAGCCACACGGAGTCAGCTGTGATTCCTCAGCCTCGCAGGCACCCTTTGCTTGCTCATCTTCCAGTGCAGAGATCACCTTCTCTTGGAAGCCCTCCCTGACTGCCTTTACATCCTGTGCTTTTGTTTTCATCCAAACACCCCACTGTTCTCATCTGCCTTGCCTGTCCCTGCCATTCCCGACATGGTGTATCGGGACCAGAAGAGAGTGACACAAGGCCCTGGTGTCCCTCACAGTGCCAGGCACGACACAGATCCTTGTGCTGGCCGCCTTCAGCCTGAGAGGATGATGCCACCTCTGTCCCCCCTCCCCTCCTCCTCCTCCTCCACCTCCTCCTCCTCCGGCTCCATGGGCTGTCCTGCCCCGGGCATGGGTGAACTCACACTCTGATGTGGCTTGGCCAAGCCCAGTGCTTTCCTTCGAACGCAATGAAAACCAAACAACACGTTGCTCGGCATTGTTAGAAAAGTCAGTAGGATGGAAAAAGCTGCCTCTTTACTCTCCTCCCACCATGGTGCCACCCCAGCTGGATTTTCCTATTCCTCAGAGCCCAAACTCTCAGGAGAATGCAGAATTCTAAGTGCTCAGAATTACTGGATACTGGAATCTCAGGCTAACGTAATGCTGCAACCCTATCATCATCGCATCACAGCAAGCCACAATAATGATATCTTAGTATTACATTATGTTAAAGCCACACATGCCTTTTATGACTTGGGACTCTGCCTATGGAACCCTAGAATTCCCAGCACACTATTGCCAAAGGCGTCAGATTGGGCCCAAGAACACATCTCTTGCAAGATCCATGTGCTATGGACTGAATGTTTGCTGTACCTCCTCCCACCCCCACTCATATGTTGAAGCCCTGATTGCCAGGGTGAAGGTACTTGGAGGTGGAGACTTTGGGAGGTAATTAGGTCATGAGGGTGGAGCCCTCGTGAATGGGATTAGTGTCCTTATGAGAAGAGACACAAGAGAGACGATCTCTCTCTCCAGCATGTGAGGGAGGACACAGCAAGAAGGTATCCATTGGCACACCAGGAAGAGAGCCCTCAGCAGACACCAAATGAGCCAGCACCTTGATCTTGGACTTCCCGGTCTCCAGGACGGTGGGAAATAAATGTGTGTTGTTGAAGATGCCATGAAAACGCTTCCGTCCAGTGTCACAGCAAGTGAGAAGTGGGGAAGGCTGTGGGCCTCCCAGGCGAGGCCCCTGCCCTACACAACAGCCCAATGTCCTCAGTGCTGGGAAGAAGACTGCGGTGACAGGCGGGCCCGAGTCTGATCCCAACTCCACTGCTCCTTCAGCCTCTCTGCCCCCCAGTCGCACTGGAGAAAGGACAGGGTCATTTTAGGTGGTCACTAAACTGCTAGCCTTTTCTCCCAATGTGAGGCGCATGTGGGCTTGAACAGCGCTGGGCTCCCTGAAAAGCTCTGGTGACCTGACGGGATGCGGAGGTGCTGGGCAGGGAAACTGGTTCCTGGGGACAAAGGCGGGCTGAGGCCACGAGTCGCTGCGCAGAGGACTCTGATCACAGGGCTGCTAGGGAAGGGCACAGAGGGGCCTCTGGCTAAGGCTTTCTTGAGCGTCTCCTCCCAACTCCCCCCCCCCCACCCCGACAGGGAGTCTGGGACTCATCTGTATACTTGTCTGAGCTTCAGTTTCTCCCACTGTGGAGTACAGAGTGCCACACTGGGTTCAGTTCCCAGCCCCCAGCCGCTCCCCCACCCCCCGCCAGCTCCCGGCCATGCCTTTCCTTTCTGCGACTCCGTTTATTCCTCCACGACTTGGTCCTATAGTTTCCTGAGGGCAGGCTCAAATGTATCCACTTTTCAACCTACCACACAGCGTGGGCCACGGGCCCCATGGCACACGACAAACCCAGACTATTCCCAATGCGTGGGCAGGCACGGCAGTGGTCACCGGCTCCATCTGCCACATGTCCTTCTCACAGGTCAGGCACTCATGCTGTCATTTGGGCCCCATCCCAGAGAGGCTCGTTGCCCTCTCCTGGGTCAGGTAGCAAGAAATTGGTCAAGAGGTGACTCCAAGAGGCTTCTGTCTCCCTAAGGCCGTTTTCTTTTTTGTTTTGTTTTGTTTTGTTTTACTCCACTGGGTGGCATTCGCTTCACAGTCTCCTCCTTATTTACATATTAGGGGAGAGGGGGTTGAAGCAGGGGGGGCTCTTGTCAGGACATCAAAGTCCACTGAACCTCCTGTGCCCTCAGTGGGAGGTCTGAAGGAGCCTGCCCCGCCAGCATGTCAGCAAAGTCAAGGTCCCTCCAGAGGGGCAGGGATGGGGGGGGAGTGGGGTGGGTGGGCGGGTTGGGATCAAGTTGCCTTGAATGGAAACAAACTCCAACCCCAAACCAAACCCAAACAGATATTTCCAGGAGGAACTGGGTGTCCCAAGCCGCCCCAGGCTAGAGGGACAGAGAGGGGTCAAAGGATGAAATCGGGGCTCCCCGAGGGGCGTGTGGTTCCCAGGCCTGTGCAAGCGGCCCTCCCTCAGAGACCCAGGCAGATGGAATTTCCATCCCCTGAGCCTGCAGGCAGCCGGTGTGGGAGAGCGGCTCCAGGCCTGTGTTGACGTCACCCAGACAAACACCCACAGAGGGCTTTGCGGACCGCGGCCCCCAGAGAACACAGCGGGTGGAGAGATCCCGCCCCCGAAACAAGGCTTCGAGATCAGCAACAGGAATGCTGGGACGTGTGACACAAGCATGTTCAGCTGGACTTATTGGGGCCCTTAGCACTTCCCAGGGCGCTGGTTTAGGCGCAAGCAATGTTCAGTCGGGGACCCTTGGCCAACAGTCTGCACTCACTCATGGGCTTCTGGCTTCGGGGGTAAATAGCCGCTGAGGGTAAGCTGGGCCCTGATACCCGTAAGAGGAGGTAAGAAGCCCTCCGGCCGATCTTCACCAAGCGGGCAGATCCTTTACTTCAAGTCCGTAGGACTCCGGTTTAGGAGGGAAGAAGCGGAGAGAGCTGGCAAATACCAAGTGCTTATTGTTTATTGGGTCCTGGGCCAACCCCTTATTAAAGTGAATTCTCTCAGGGCGCTCGGGTGGCTCCGTTGGTTGAGCACCCAGCTCTTGGTTTTGGCTCAGGTCATGATCCCAGCGTCGTGGGATCGAGCCCGGAGTTGGGGTCCGTGTTGAGCATGGAGAGGCTTAAGTTTCTCTCTCTCTCTCTGCCCTTTCCCCACTCACACACTCTCTCTCCCTAAAATTAAAAACAAAAAATGCATTCTCTCATTGAGTCCTGACTACCGCCCCGGGAGGCTGATTAGCGCCCCGTTTGGCAGGTCACCAGAGGGCGCAGTAGTGGGTGGGGTGAGCAGGGATGGCTCCCGCAGGCCTTCTGCTCCCTGCTCCTTTCCCCTCCGCTACCAGCATGGAAGGCCAGCTCTGGAGAGTTCTCTCCTGTGCGCTCGGATGCCTTGTGGTAGCGCTTTGGAGTGTCCGGTGTTTTTTTCCTTCATACTTGTATTCCCTCTGTGACCAGCTTTTATTTTGTTTGGCTTTTTTAAGTGTCATTTATACTCCTTTTGTATCCCTGTGAACTGGTTTTCTCCTTTTCATTTG
The DNA here is from genome assembly GCA_017311185.1 of Proteles cristata cristata. Classification (NCBI taxonomy): domain Eukaryota; kingdom Metazoa; phylum Chordata; class Mammalia; order Carnivora; family Hyaenidae; genus Proteles; species Proteles cristata. The sequence goes on from JAESUZ010002326.1 coordinate 158,939, forward strand.
ATTGACCTTTGCCATTTGCTGGTATGCAGATACCTTCTGGGGTGAGCCTAGGTCTCCGAGAAGGCCCCATAGGTCACTCGGACAGCGGGGTGCAGGCGGCCATGTTGACCCAACGGTGATCCTGACTCCTGATTGGCTCTCTGAACACACGTGACCCACGGTGGCCCAATCACCTGCGCTCTGGCTGAATGGAGGGGGGGGGTTGGGGTTCATAGCCCGATTTCTCAGCCTGCCCAGTGAGGCTGATATTGCGGGACAGGTGAAGGGAGGGCTGGGGGCATCTGTCCTGCCCCAGGAGTCCAGGAAGCCAGCTGCAGAGAGAGGCAGTGACGAGAAGCACCCTGGCCTCACCTCTTCAGGTCTGGACTGCTTTTCTAACCGTCACCCTTGCCAGGGGTTCCACGGAACACCATGCCCTTAAGGTGAATAATCATCTTGGCCTAAGCCTGCCCGAGAGTCTTAGGAGCTTATTTACTGCAATTTAAAACTGGGAGAGACACTTAACCCCACTGGGTCTTGTCTCTGAGTTCACTGCAGCCGTACCCACCCTCAGCTTTGTCCACAGTTCCAGAGACTTCCCCACTAGTAAAACCCTCCTTCTTCTCTTACTGCTTTTTTCCTTCGGGGCAGAGTCCTCTAGATGCACGCATGCGTGGGTGCACACACGCACGCGCACGTACACACACGCACACACACACACCTGTGCCCATTGCCCTAAGCCCTTCCACCCAGACATACCCTCCTGTACCCCCACCCTTCCAGAGGGCTCCAAACTCCAGCACCCCATCCCACTGCCATCTCTGTCTCTGATCACCCTTGAAGTTCTTGGTTTTATAGACTACATGCCCTGCCCCGGGGTGAAAGAGTAGACCTTCCTTTTGATTCCATAGGCATTTTTATGCCTCACCTCTAGCAACCGGACCCCCAGCAGAGGCGGTCCTCCCATCCTTCCTCCCCACGGATGTCACCACTTCCCTGTCCTGTGTCCCAGGTGGGGCCGTATTAGAGAACCCCGTGGCCGGGTAGGAAGCAACTGAGCAGCTGGGGTAGTGGAAGAACGGTGGCTTGGGAGGGAGGGGGCCTGGGTTCGGGTCGCCTATCTGCTGTGGGCTCCCGTGCGACCTTGGGAGATGTCTCTGTCCACTCTGGGCTTCTGCTTTGGCACAGATAGAAGTCACATCCCGATGACTCTGCCTTTAAGGCTGCAGAGAGGAGACTGAGGGCCTTCCAAAGAGGTCCCTCCAAAACTGTGCCCCTTGGGCAGCTAGGATGATTGATCAGGCCCTCCCACAGGGACCCCAGGGACTTCCCTGGCCCCCAGCAGCCCCTGGCTGGTCTGCTTTCCTCTCTCTTCACTCACTTGCCTTCTCCTTCCTGCCCAAGCTCTCCCTGCAGCCAAGCTGCGCTCACCCTCTGGCCTGGCTGCACCCAGAAGGACCAGTTCTGAGATCATCCCTCTCCAAGCATTTCAGAGCCATCCGTCCTCCCCATCCCGCCCCAGCTCAGGCCTCACGTCCCCACTGCGAGCTGTAGTGCTCAGCCTTCCTCACTTGCTGATCAGTGCTGCCTTACCCTCCTCTCATCCCCCGGGGCTCGCTGAGTCTTCCAAGTATTGTCCACAAAAGGAGAGAGCATTCCTCAGGGAAGGGTCCTGGGACCCAGGGCGCCTCGACTCCTCATTGACTGAAGGACGGATAAACTGCCCTTGTTCTGAGCCAGCCCATCGAGGCAGCCCTAGGGAGCACATCCAGGGCCTTTTGTCCCGGCAGGCTTTCCTCCCTGCCCCCGTGCTCTCTCTAAAGGGAGAAGAGGAGCATGTCCCTCCCCAGCTCACACATTGCCCTGGCACCACGACCCGTCCTAACCGGCCCCGGCGTCCTGGCCCACTGCTCCCCGCCTCCGTTTGTGTGTTGGCCACACCAAATCACGCCTCTCTTCTCCCCTCCGTGTCTCAGCTCTTGCTCTGCTGGAAAACATACCACGTTTCCCGGTTCACTTCTACTCACTCTTTAAAACCTCCCTTGGACAATCATGTCTTCCAGGAATAAGAGCAAACATTTATTGAATCTCACTGTGGGCCAGTCACTTACTGTGCCTTCTGTGAATGACTTCGTTCTGTCCTCACGATGGCTCTGGGAGCTCAGTAGTCTCATCCCCATTACACAGATGGAGAAACCAAGGCCCATGAGCTTCCAACATCCTGAGGGACATCGGTAGGGCCAGAGCCAGGCCTGGGTGGCAGGAGCGGTGCTCAGCCGCTGCCCAGCAGCACCCCCACCCCCGCCTGGGGGCACCCACACCTCCCCGGGAACACCTCCTCCTCTAGGCCTCCAGCTGCCGCACATTTCAAGATAACAAATTATCCTGTAATGAGAGGTGAGATCAAATGCAGGCCGAATAGTTTTCCGCTGCCATTTCATGCAAAATAATTCCGAGGCATCTGTCGTCCTCTCCCTGTGGGGCTGGCGCACGTGGTGCGGAGAAGGACGGAGGAGCCAGACCCCAACCTGGCTATCGCAAATAAATAAACAAGGCACCGGCGACAGCACAGGCGGCGGGCAGCTACAGCATAAATCAGGGCTTTTATGGGCCAGAGGCCTGTCAGGGCTGAGACCCCCTGACTGGCCTCTGAAAGAGAACACCGGTGGACACCCATGCGATAAAGCAGAGACTGCTCACTGACACGCCCACCCGGGGTCCCCTGCCAGGCCCTTGGCCCCACCTGGCAGCCCCCTGAGGTTCACCAAAGGCCAGGTCTTGGGATACACCCCTCCTACTGATTTTCCCACTCATTCATTCATTCATCCCATGCATTCATTCATTCATTCATTCCCCACTCATTCGTTCATTGACTCTGTACTTGGTGTAGAGTAAGTGCTCAGTTAGGATTTCTTTTTTTTTTTTTTTAATGTTTTATTTATTTCTAGGAGAGAGAGAGACAGCATGAGCAGGGGAGGGTCAAAGAGAGAGGGAGTCACAGACTCTGAAACAGGCTCCAGGCTCTGAGCTGGCAGTCAGCACAGAGCCTGATGCGGGGCTCGAACCCACAAACTGTGAGATCATGAACTAAGCGAAAGATGGATGCTTAACCAGCTAAGCCACCCAGGCGCCCCTAGGATTTCTTGAATGAATAAATTTGCTCATTTCTTTCCTCCTTCCACCCCTGCACCCCCCTCCCCCCCTGCCCACCTCTGTAGCACTGAGGTCACTTCAAGATGCAAAGCCCTGGCAGGGCACCTAATTTGGGCAAGCCTGGGTCCCAAGCCACCCCCTGGAAACCAGGAGGGGTGAAGTTGAGGGGAGAGGGACCAGTCTGAGGCCTGGAGCACTGCCTTCTACCGAGACTTCTCCAGGGGAGGGTCCCCCCAGACAGAAGAGGGGCTTGCAGGCGGACAGCAAGCCACCATAGGCTCCCTATGTCCCCCCAAAGTAGGATGCTGCCTGCACCTCTGAGCAGGATCCCTCCTATTTGTGCCCACTGTCCTTCTGCGGTTCCAGGAGCTCCCCCTTCTCTGAAGGGCTCGAGGGTTGCGGACTGGCCCAGGCCCACCACCGTCTCACTGTGTGGACCCCGCGTGTGGCAGTCGGCAGGGGCTCAGCGACGGGCAGTCATGACTGCCCCCATCTTCTAGCACCGTGGTCCTCACAGCCTCTGGTTTCTGCCATTCATTTAAAACAGGTGTACGATACACACGACGGTGCCATTAGTGCGTTTGGTACATTCGCCGTGTTGTACAACCATCACTACTATTCAGTTCCAGAACATTTCCATCACCCTGAAAGGAAACCCTGTACCCATGAAGCCGGCACTCACCCTCCCCCCTCTCTCCTGGCCCCCGGCAATCACGAGTCTCTTCATAGCATTTAAGGATGGTTCTAGGGGTGCCTGGGTGACTCAGTCGGTTGAGCACCCGACTTCAGCTCAGGTTGTGATCTCACCGTGGTGGGGTTCGAGCCCCACATCGGGCTCTGTGCTGACAGCTTGGAGCCTGGAGCCTGCTTCGGATTCTGTGTCTCCCTCTCTCTCTGCCCCTCCCTCACTCATATGCATGTGCATGCTCTCTCTCTCAAAAATAAATAAAAACATTTTAAAAAATAAAATAAAGACAATTCTAATACAGGCAGGACAGAAGGCATTATTCCCAATTTGCTGATGAGAAAACTGAGGACGGTGCGTGTGCCTGGGCCACCCTCCTCCTGTACCTCGGGGTCCCCACTCTCCACAGAGCAGCATTTCACAGCAGTGTGTCCCAGGTGTCCTTGGAGGGCACCTTCTTTTCCTTGGTAGGTGAGAACTGTGAGGGGCAGTGCTGCGAGTTCGGAGCTCGGTCTTGGCCGCCCAGTAAACGTAGGCTATTGATGGATGGGCTGAGAAGGCCTCAGGTGATGGTGGGAGGTAGGGTGGGGAAGGTGCCAGGGAGGGCGTTTGCAGTGTCCCTGTTGGTTTGGGTACCAAAGCCACGGTTCACACGACTCTCCGGGGCTGGCGGAGTCTGATCATACACACCACACCCAAACCCTCAGCCTCTGGGGCCCTTGCGGACAGATCCCTCTTTCTGGACCTGCTTTTCTCCCACAAACCTCCCCAGACCACAGCTCCTACTCTTCCTTCAAAACCCACTCGGTGCCGCCTCTGCCATGAGTTCGGGCAGTGGTCTCAGTGTGGTGAAATCAGCAGTGGGTCCAGGGAGTGACGCCTGGGCGTTTGTCTTGCTACAAAGCTCCACAGGTGACTCTGCCTTTGCAGCCAGGGCTCTGCACCCAGGAAGGGGGACGGCTCTGTGCTTCCCCAGCGAGGCTCCTTCCTCCTCATTTGGAGAATGTCTGTTCGGGGTCTGTTCCCCTCACTGTCCCAATAGGCGTTTGAGACACCAGTCTGCAGGGGGACCTGGTTAGAAGCCCAAGGCTTTCTTATTAACAGCTTTATATTTGAGATAATTCATATATCAAACAATTCACCCATTTAAAGTATACAATGATTTTTGGTACATTGAGTTATTAGTTATTAGTTATAAAAATTAATTAGTAAAATAGATAGAACAACAGATTTGCTATTTTAACCATCGTCAAATGTACATTACAGTAACATTAATTATATCCACAGTGTTTGCAACCATAGGAGCCCAAGACTTTGGCTTCAGATACACCTGGCTTCTACCCTGGCTCTTCACCTCCATAGCTGTGTGGCCTCCTCCGTGTGCCCCTACTTACCCATCTGGAGATCGGGGATAGCAGGGGCCACCTCAGCAGTCATTGTGAAGACTGAATGAGGCAATGGGATAAGATGCCTTGTGGATTGTGAAGCCCTCTGTGTATATATACCTCTGCTGTGTGACATCATCTCACATGTGCTGTGTGGCCTTAGGCAAGTCCCTGGCCCTCTCTGGACTCCACTCCTGACTTTAACAAGGCAGAGTTTGGATTAGGTGAGCCCAAGGGCCTGCGAGCTCTGACACCCAGGCTTAATGGTCTGCACAGTCAGAAGTCCTGTCCTTGCGATGGTAGCCCTGGGGCTTACACTCCTTCCTCAGAACTTCCCCACATCCCAGTGGCTCTGGCAACACTGGTAGACCACATGACATGGTCATAGGTGGTTGGACCTGGGAAGACATGTGCCCCAAGAGACTTTCGACCTGGGTGTGCATGTAACTGTGGTCGCTGGTGCTGGAGCTAGGAGGGAAGATGTGTAAAGTGCACATCGGGCTTAAGCCTGGCTGGAGGGGGTGGCAGTTAGGGGACACCTGGTTGGAACACAGCAGACCCGATCCTGACACGCCAGGACTGTATCCCAGGAGAAGTGAAAGCCCCATTGTGGAGCCCCAGAGGGCTGAACTAGGGCAGGGGTGCTTGGCAGAAGATGGGGAGGAAATAGAACAGGATCCTCAGGCCATGCGGCTTTGGGCCAGGCCAGGCCCCTCCCAAAGCTTCAGTTTCCCCTTCCGGCAGTAAGGCTGTCCTCGGGGGTGCCTGGGGCCCTTCCAGCACTGGTTTACCCTCACGTGGGGTGTGAGACTGAAGCAGAGGCACTGGGGGAGGCCAAACCAGAGACACACCCTCACCGGAGCTGTTTTTGTCTGTGCGTGTGAAGCTGGTCCCCGGGAACCAGAGGGATGGGGCTCCAGGTGTGCAGACGGAGTCCCCCGGGACAGGATTGGGGGAGGAGGGGCTGGAATCCCAGGTTGCCAGGGGCAGCCGGTGGGCTGCAACCTCTCCAAGCCGACGTTTAGTGCCAGATCCAGCAGGGGCTCCCCTTTCTGTCCTTATTGCTGCAGAAAAACAATTCCAGCCACCCACCTCCTCCACACCCCAGATTTCAGAGCCCCAGTCTGGGTGCTGGAGTGATGGCTGGCATTTTGAGAGCCAGGAGGTGGCAGAGGGATGTCGTGGAGGGGGAAGGGCGCATTTCTTGTCTGGTGGACCCCCTCCTGTTCTGTTCCAGGCACCAGGGGAGCAGGGAGGTGCCGCAGGCTCCGGAAGTAGATTCCAACTTTGCCTGCCTGCCCACTGCAGGGTCTGAGGGCTCAGTTTCAGAGCCTCAGTGTCTCCCCCTGTCAAATAGGGCTAACACCATCTGCCTAATTCAAATGGGAATAAAATCAGGTGAGGGGATGGGGGTGAGAGGTAAAGTATTGGGGTCCAGGAGGAGACCTGGGCCAGGCCTCAGGTCCCATCTCTGGGTAGAGGAGGACACTGAGCTGCGGAGGGGGACGGTGACGTGCCACTGCCACAAAGGGACACATGGGGCCCAGGCCTGACACAGAGCTCTGCCCACCTCAGGCCTTCTCCCCCGGCACTGCCTCTAGGAGGCAGGCACACATGTGGCCGCCATCACGTTGGATGCCTCACCTTTCAAATGGGTCATTTGGGAACCATCTGCCAGTGCTCAGCCTGGCAGAACAGAATTCGGAGTCAGCGCTGCCAGACGGCCCTCTCTTGGCTGAGCCGCACAGCTCCGTCATGGGCTACTGCGTTCCCGTGTCAGCTCAGGACTCCAGAATGAGCCAGGGGCTCTGTCGCGGCCCCGTTTCCTCACCCTGGGTTCTCGTAAAATGTTCATCTCCCCTTCTTGACCAGTGGAAAATCAGGCTGTGTTTTGAGAGAGAAAGAAGAATACTGATGGGCCCAACTAGGCTCTAAGCTCTTGCCTTCTCACGTCCTCTATTTGTTTCAGGATCCCTTTTGCCTTCCCAGGGCCCCAAGGCCCCGCCAAGACTCCATGGTGCTTTTGTGAAAGTTAGAAAAAGGTACCCCATTTGGGAAGAGGCAGCCTCATGCCAGGATTTCACCTCCCACTCACCACCTCAGCCCAATGACCTTGTGCAGTGAACACCTTGCACAACTGGGCCCTTCCTAGCCCCCTCTGCACTCGCCTCCCAGCTGAGTCCCATTCTATCCTTGGGGCTCCCCCAGAGTGGCTAACAGGAGCACGCTCTCCCCTGTGTCCCTTTTTTCCTCTCCAGGACCAGCCCAGAATCTCCTCCTGTGGGACCCGGGCAGGGGGAAGGACTGTGCTCAAGTTGATGGATCTTCTAGAATTCTCTGGCTTAATTCTTGGCTTATGGCTTCAGATTCCAACTCTCAAGGGCCACCTGAGTTCCCTCCCCACCCGCTGATGGGACTCAGCCCTCACCTCCAATAGCATCTTCTCCTCTGAAGGCCTCTATATTCCTGGAGGAGTCAGCGTGAGCTGTCCCCAACTGCCTGCGGAGCTGGTCCTGTGAGTCCCAACTGGAGCCCTTCTTCTACTCCTCACCTCCCATAGACCAAAGTTGAAGCTCCCTCATCCATCCCCCAAGGCCCAGCTGGCCCAGCGCTGTCTTCATTCACCTCCAGCCTCACAGACTGAATCCTTCAATTCCCAGAAGGCACCAGGTGGCTTCAAGTCTTCAGAGTACTGGCCTCACGGTGCTCCCCTGCCCTAGAAATGAGACAGAAGCCTGTCCCAGAGCATAGATGGGCCCATTCTGTGTTAATGGCTATTAACTTGCTCATTAATACCTATTAACCTGCTCGAACTTCCCCTCAGCCTAGAGAAGGGACAGGGTACACTGTTCCTGGTGATGCACTGTCTTGTAAATGCTGGATGGAGGAAGGATGGGTACAACGGGTGGATGGGTGGACACATGGACAGACAGACAGATGGATGGGGAACAACTGGATCTAGACACAAGGCAGGAATAATTTGAAATGTGATCAAATCTGCAGCCTGGGGGCAGGAGGGGTCCCTGAAAAGAGTTCTAGTCTGTGATTGGGTGGGCTGGGGGTGGGGAAGGGGAGAGCTAGTGATTTCTGGGGGCCTCCCTGAGGAGGCAGGGTGTGATGAGGGTCAGGCAAAGGTCCCTTTCTCCTTCTGGCTAGTTGGGCAGTGCCCAGGATCATGAACTTGACGTCTACAGAACTCTTCAAGCCACTCCGGTCAAATGCCCACACCCAACTTGGGGGGCCTCTCCCAGAAGTGCTTGGGCTGCAGGTGAGTATGGAGGAGCAGGGGAGCCCCTGACAAGAGGCGGCCTACCCTGGATGTGAGGACCTGGAAACCCCCGCCACATGGGCCTGGGACTTAGACTTCTCAGTCCTCCCAACTCCCACTGCAGAATGAGCCAGGATGTTGGGGGACTGAGGGAGACTAGTCTGAAAGCCATTAACAAAGGATTTTCAGTCCAAGGGAGACGCAGAGCAGAGGGGTGTGGTGCCTGCTGGAGAATGAGGATGGGGAGGGAACTGATGGAGAGCTAGAGGGCTGGAGGGGCTTCCCAATCCTGCTGCTCCCCACCTCTACCCACCCCTCCCATGCTCCTTGCCAGGTTAGGTGTGAACCAGCGCGTGTCTGTGTATCTGCGTATGTCTGGATGTCCTCATGTGTCCGCGTGTGTCTGCGTGAGTCCATGAGTATCGCCAATTGCTGCCGCCTCCTAGGGCTGTTATGAGGCTTTAACAAGTTAACACTTGTAAAAGGCTTGGTGCTGTGCCCCACACTTCCTAAGTTCTCTAAGCATCACTTGCTGTTATGAAAAGGAGAAGGTAATGGCTTGGAGTCAACTCTGGAGTCAGGCTGCCTGGGTCACTACCGTGGCGACAGTACTGATCAGCGTCATGGGGCGCCTTGGTGGTGGTGGCATTTCTGTGTGCTCTGGTCAGCTCCCTGCCCATTCTCATCAACCCCTCAAGGCACTCCGCTTCCACCAGACAGGGAAGGTGCCCCAGCTTCCTGTCACCCAGGTTCCTGTTCTCACTCCCATGCTCCCCCTGGCCTGCCCCATGGAAGAGACTTCCTGTGTCCCAACCCTGGGCTCCCACTCTTCCTTCCTGCAGGTTCCTTACCCACTCCGCACCTCGCCACTTGGTCCTCACCTGCTTCTATCCCCAGGCGACGCATCCACATTGTCCTTCCCACCCCACCCCCACCTACTCCGGCCCCTTCCTCTCAGCAGAACCCCTGCCTCACTCAGGCCTGGCTCGCCATCCCCGGTCTACCTCATGGACCCTGATGACCTGATGAGCGTGGCTGCTCCTCTCCAGACCCCCCTTCCTCGGCCCCCCTCCCCCCCACCTCTTGGGCCACAGGAGCCACCTCTTCTGCCCAAACTAGTTAGTATCCTGCTAGTCTACCTTCCCTCCTAATCCACACATGGCCATTTGCAGCCAGGCCCGCCCCCACCCCTGGGCTCCATTCACCTGCCTCTGGGAAAAACTGTTAACAAAGGATTTGAAGCCTGGGCCAGACTGATCTGTGCCCAGGTCTCCAGAGGCCTCTGTGGAGTGCAGCATCCTCCCCACTGCATCTTCTCCACATGTCCATCTCACCCATCTTGCATGCCTCAGGGGATGGGGGTCTCACTTCCTCATGCCAGGAGAATCCCCATCTCTGTCTAGAAGAAAGCCCTCCATTGAAGCCGCCCCTTGGCCCAGCAGAGCCTAGACAGAGGCAGAGGGCCACACTGGGATGAGATGGTTGGAGGCGCTGCTTTGCCTCTTCTGAGCTGAGTGGTCTTGGGCAAGTTCCTTCCAGTCTCTGAACTCAGTTTCCTTACCTGTCCAATAGGAACACATCACTTACTTCACTGTGGGGACAGTTGGCTGGCCAGAAACCCGGATCAGAGGAGGCATGATTGGGCAGGTGGTAGTGTTTTAAAACAGCTGGCCAGAAGGCAGGGTCATGGACTGTCCCCTACCATGTGCGTGTTCTAGGTGTTACCCTGCTTAGGAAGGTCAGAGGCCACCCAATCGGAAACTCTTAGTCTTGTAACCCGCCTTTAAAGTCCTTTTCATACCAATGGCAGAGAGAAGATAAAAGATAAAATCAAGGAATCACTTTTATTCGTTCAACAAACTTTCCTGTGACATATACTACGTGCCCGGCACTGTGCTGGGTGCTGTGGATGCAAAGATCCGTCAGACCCACTGTCCCTGAGTGAAGCTTATGGCTAGGTGTGGAAAAGCACACGTAAAGAGAAAAAAGCCTTCTGGGTGGGTCTCAGTTGAGACGGGAAGACCGGGGGTGTGGGAGCCCAGTCTAAGACATTCCAGAGAAGCCAGAGCAGATTCTAAGATAGAAGGAACTTGCGAACCCAGATCCAAAACATATGAAGCTTTCTGAGCAGTAGGAAGAGACAGCGGGGTGCTCCCACTAACAGGCATCGGCAGGGTGCAGGGGGACCCGTGGATGACACCACAAAACCCATCTGTCCTGCCACAGTCACAGCTTTTCACTTCCTACTCAGCAAGCAGGGGAAGGGCCATGGGATTGACAGAGAGAAACAAAGGAAAGAGCAGTTGTGGCTGTGCCACCTGTCTCATTGAGAATCTCTTAATGGACCAGAGAGGGCCAGGCAGCTGGGTCAGACACAGCTTAATATTTTCATGAACATAAGGTGGACCTTCTAAAGGCAAGATGGGGAGTGGGCAGAGGGTGTGGTGCAGTGAGCCAGGCTTAGCCTTAACTTTACCCTGTACGATCTGCGTGACCTTGGGGAAGTCACTCTCCCTCTCTGGACCACAGCTTTTTCTCTGTAAAATAGGAGTATTAAATCCCACCCCTAAGGCTGTGCTAAGGATTAACAGAGACATGCACAGGGACAGCCTGGCACAGAAGTCAGCAAATGTCATTTTTCTTTCTTTGCTCTTAGAGAGCCCTGGGGAGCAGTGGCAGCCCAAGTGGCCAGCTGGGGAGACACTGAGGTGTTTCAGGGACCCCGGGATGGAGCCAGACTGCTCCTAGGACACAGCCACCTGCTTCCTCCTCCTCATGCTGACACGTTTCTTTTCTGGAAGGACTGTTGGAAGGGAGCAGGAGCTGTTGGTGGTGGAGAAGGGGGCGCTGTGGCATCAGTTGGCCTGAGCAAAACTCTCCTGATGGTGTGGGAAGGGCTCCCGCCAATATGTTTCAGTGGTTATTCTTCCCCATTCTGTCCTCGAAGACACTGTTCCCTCCCTGCAAGCAGGGAGTGGGGGTAAGGGAGATAGGAGGGCTCACCCCACCCCGATGGGCCACCGGAGCACTAGGACCACACGGGGTCCTGGAGCTGAGAGGTCAGGGTTCCAGACCGCTCTTGGGATGACCTGAGTCAGGCTTTCGTGCTTTCTAGTTTCCTGCTCTGAGCAATTGGAGAACTTGGATGACCTGACCTCAAAGCCCCTTCCAGCCCTAACATTTCAGAGCCTGGAAGCATGTGAGAAGCAGATCTGGGTTCCGACTTTACTCTCCACCTACTGTCTCTGTGGCTTCGGGAGACGCTCAGCCTCTGTTTCCTCAGTTTCCCCATCTGCACATTGAGTAGTCTGGCCTTGGTGATCTAAGGCTTCCGTGGGTCCTGTCCATTGTTTTGAATGTCCCCTGCATTGATCTTTTTCCCTGAGGGTGGCCCTCTGAGAGCTGGAGGCAAGAGGGAGAGGTAGAAAATGGGGAAGGGAAGGGACGGAGAAGTCCGACTCCCAGGCTAGAGATTGGGTCCTGGGTGTGGCTTCCCAAGCCCAGGCCACTTCAGAGACAGCCACCCCTCCCTTCATAGCACACAGGGTCCCATTTATACCCATTGTCCCAGAACTCCCACCAGCTAGCTGACCAGGGAGCCCCATTTGTTGGACGAGAAGACCGAGGCCCCAAGGCAAGAAGGGATCTGCCCCGATTCACACAGCTGGTCAGCGGCTGAGGCTGAACTCAGGGAGTGGGGAGACTTACGGCAACTCCATGGTTTCATCTCCTTTGTCACTGACCACGGCAGCCCATCCTCAATAGAGCAGTTACCGAGTCCCATCCTTCGTGAGGTAGAAGGGGAAACCGAGGCCCGGGACAGTACGTATTCTCCGGGTTAGCCATGTATTCTCCCTGCTGACTTTAGTTGCAGTGGCCATGACAGTCCACATAGCCCAGACTTCTCTGGAGCAGCCTTCCTTGCTGCCTAATATCCCACGTCAGAGCCCCCATATTTGGATAAAGCCTGTGGCCTGCGGCCCATGTCCTGAGGGGGACAGAAAGTCAAGAATTACAGGCATGTGGTGTCCTCAGACTCCCAGAATAGCCACAAAGGAAGGAGCCTGGGGGTCAGTGAGGGTCAGGGGGTCCAGAAGGGGTGCAGCACAGGCCTGGGTCCCACAGAGTACGGGGCTTAGTCAGGCAGCCAACCCAGGCCCCGCTTCCACAGCCTAAGGAGCCCCCCTCTTTTTGCCCCTCCCCCAGCCCCCTTCTCCCATGTATGGTCCTGGGAGGAGATGGGCCTGGAGTGGCAGACATAGCCCCTCTCGCTGGGACAGCAGGTGGGGGCTGGGGACATCTCCCCTGCGGTCCCAGTCACCCTTCAAGAGGGTGCTGTGGGCCGCAGCGGATTAATGGTGCGAAGGCCACTCATTTCCTCTAGCCGGGGGACAGGCTGCCCCACACAGCCCCCCATTGTTGGCCGCCCTTATCTCGGGAAGTTCCGCCTGCCCCATCCGGAGAAGGCAGCCGGGCCCCCCTCCCACGCCTCCAGCCTCACCTTTTCGCCCCTTAGAGGCTGGAGAGCTTGCAGGGCTGGGATCATGCAGGTCTTGATCTGCCCCCACCCCGCCCCCCACCCCAAACCAGGGGAACAGCGTGGGCCTCAATGGGGTTTCAGACAGGGGTCCTGGAGGGGTCAAGGATGAGCTGGAGTGGGTGAGGCTTGAGGCGGGAGGGCAAGAGGCAGTGGAGGGAGGGAGCCTGGGCACACTCAGGGACCCCATGAGGCTGGGACAGGGCAGGTTAGGGCGCCATATTCTTCGGCTTCAAACCCCTCTCTGAGGAGGACACACAGTCTCTGCCCATGCTGGTCCCTTCAGCTGAGTGCCCTCCTCAAGGTGCTGACTCCTACCTTAGGGTGCAGCGCAGGCATTACATAACTCCCCCAGGAAGCCTTCCCTGATTCCCCAGCTAGTTGGGGTCCCACCACCAGGCCCGGTGACCTCCAGCCCTCAGGCTTCACCCTGCACCTCATCAGAGCCCTGAGCACCCTGTGTGGATCCAGGTCTGTTCCCCGTTAGACTGGCCATGCTTCGATGGTGGAGACCCCCGGGCTCTGGGACTCGCCCCAGCCCTGCTCTCACTTGCTCTCGCCTGATGAGAAGTTGGAGCCACCAAGGCTTGCTTAGCCCAGCCCTTCCCCAGCCACGGCCCCCTCCCACGAGCACTGTAGGTCCCCTCCCCTGACCTGCCTCTCCCATCAGCCCACCTACCCTCCCACCACCATGCTTTTGGCCAAGTACGGCCCTCCCCTGGAACGCCCTTTCCATGTCTCCACCTGGCAAAATCCCAGCCACTCATTAAAGAGTGTTCAGCGCCAGCCCCTCCTTGGAGCCCTTCTAAGGCCGCCGCCTATGCTGGGGACTTCAGCAAATGCCTCGCTCCCTATTTGACCAGAGCTGCTCATTCAGTAACTTGCCTGATGCAAAGCGTCCGCAGCTAAAGAGAGCTCAGAACAAGGAGATCTGTCCACCCTAACCCTTCACTACTGGCGATACCACTCACCTGGTGTTTCACGAGAAGTCTAGAAAAGAGCAGCTTTTCATTTTAGCAGAAGCTTTCAATACCTTCAGCCCAAGCAGTGACTTCATGAGGGTAACAAACACAGTGTGAGAGTGATAACAGGGATATTCTAGAACAAAGGAGTCTACCAAGGACTCTATATCCTACCCTGAAGGCAGCTTTAATAAAGGGCCGGGTTTCCAAAAGGCCACACTCTTGTCGCACGACCTACTAACTCCTGGAACTGGACGCTTAGAAGTGTGGAAACCTTAGGAGACATCCGGGAGTGCTGGCGTGGGCACCTCAGCATCTAAGAGCCCAAGGGCTCTACCAAGTTCCCTGGGAGCAGGTGGAGGGGTCCCTGAAGAAGGTCATCTTCCCTGCCCTCAGCTCTGCCTCTTCAGACAGCCGTCTCCACCAGGGCCTGCAAGGTGGGTGGGAGAGAGAAGGGGAGACCCCCGCCCACAACGAGGCTCAGACGATCTGGCCAGATGGGTGGTGGGCACCTAGCAGGTGCTCAGTAAATGCCTCTACCTGCCACTGCTACTGTCACCATAGCGTGGGGCGATGGAGCGCTCAGTGCATCATGACAGCACCTTTGCTTCTTGAGCCTCTGTTTCCTTATCTGCAAACTGGGGATGATGAGAATCCTAACCTCCCGGGCCCCTGGGAAGGCTGACTGAGACAATGTGCGTGCAATGGCCTCGTAGCCCCCTGGGAGCTAGACATCATTCACAATAAAAAGCATTAATAAGTTGTGCAGGGAAAGGCCCATCAGGTGGCTACTAAACTATTAAAAAGTGGGCCAGGGTGTTTGGGAAGGTTCCCGGAGGGGCCAGGATCGGGGCAGAGCCCCACAGCTGGGGAGCTGGAGTGGTGGCGGAGGAAACCCTCCAGCCCTCATAGTGGGTGACAGCTTCCAAGCACGTTTCCAGCCTCTCCCGCCAGCCACCAACCCAGCAGCCCCTGAGGGCAGCCCCGCGGCCAGCGGATGGCAGAGGGCTGACCCCTCAGCCTGCGGGTGTCAGGCAGGGTGGAGGAGAGAGGAAAGGCCAGTCCACTGAGACCAAACAGATGAGAGCAAGCCTGTGCCCCACTGCGGGAGAAAGTGGTCAGGGCCCATCGGGTGCCTCGAAAGCACATTCACCTTTGTGTCCTTCCTGTGGGACAGCTACTTTTAGATGCATCCAATAGATGAGGCAGGTGCGGCTCTGAGAGCTTGGGAGCCTTCTGAAGGTCACCCAGCTTATGACAGAGGGCTGGGAAGCCATCCCCAGCCTGAGAACCCAGCTCAGAGTCCACCAGCATCCAAGACCTGCCTGAGGTCGCCCTGAACTCGGGAGCTAACAGCCCTGGGTGTTCATGGCAGGGGAAGGCAGGGTCAAGGGTGAGTCCTATTGCTCTGTGCGAGCTGCAGGGCAGGAGAAGCTGCCACTGGGAATGGGTCTTGAGTGGTCTTTTACTTCCTGGGCTGCGTCCTGAAGTGAATGACGGATCTGTGGTTCTGTGTGCAACCTGTGGGGACCCAGACTGGGTCTCTTCGTTCCTGTGCCTCTGCTAAGGAGACTCTTAGTGGGGGTCTGGGGGAGGGGGGTGGTGGCTCCATATGGGCCACAGAGAGGTGACCTCAGTTACGGGAGGGAGCGGCGGTGCTTGCCTCCTTTACGCCTTCCCCCTTCCCTCCTCCTCTGAGCAGGCAGGGTGGGAAGGCAAGGGGTAGGGAGGGGCAGCTGCAGGTACCATGACCCTCGTGACCCTGGGTGCCCAGGCCTTGGGCACAGCTCTCTAGAGCCGATTTGATAGCAACTGTGGAATCACAGGCTGCCCGAAGGTCAGGCCGCCTGGCTGTGCCTTCATCTTAGGTGAAGGGCCGTGGTGGCTGCTTAGCCACACGTACCCAAAGGCATTATCTGAAAGTCAAGACACCAATAAAGAGGCCATTGGCCCAAGTCTGGGGAGAGATGGTGTGGCCTGAGCTGGGCAGCAGTCAGGAGAGTGATATTTGTCATTATCTCCCAGTGGCACCTATCCTACAGAGGAGAAGACCTGCAAATCAGAGGCTTAGCAGGGTCCCGGGGCAAGTCCGG